>LBNU01034412.1:35912-135124 GCA_014162995.1 Artemisia annua | reverse complement strand
AACTCATAATGACCATAACGGGTCCTAAACGCCGTCTTGGGAATATCCTCTTCCCGAACTCTGAGTTGGTGATAACCAGATCTCAAGTCTATCTTAGAGTAGTAACTCGATCCTTGCAATTGGTCAAACAGATCATCTATCCTTGGTAGCGGGTAGCGGTTCTTCACCGTCAACTTATTCAACTCCCGGTAATCAATACACATCCTAAACGATCCATCCTTCTTCTTCACAAACAATACCGGAGCTCCCCAAGGCGAAGAACTAGGCCTAATGAATCCTTTATCCAGCAATTCCTGCAATTGCTTGGACAATTCCTCCATCTCCGATGGTGCTAGTCGATACGGCGCACGCGCAACAGGTGCGGCTCCTGGAACTAAATCGATGCGAAACTCTACTTGTCGAGCTGGTGGAAGGCCCGGCAAATCTTCAGGAAATACCTCAGGAAAATCATGCACTACAGGAACATCCTTGAGTCGCTTCTCTCCCGACTCCTTCTTAGCCACATGAGCTACGAATGCATGATATCCTTTCTCGATGTATTTCATGGTCTTAATACACGATATGATGTTCAGGCAAGTTCCACTCCATCGAAAGGGATATGAACAACTCGTTCACCACAAACAATACTCGCTTGGTGTTTGGATAACCAATCCATTCCAATCACAACGTCAAAACTCCCAAGCTCTATCGGCATCAAATCGATACTAAACGGTTGGTCTAAAAGGGTAAGGGTACAACCTCGAATCACGGTATAGGTATCTACNGCTACATGAGCTACGAATGCATGATATCCTTTCTCGATGTATTTCATGGTCTTAATACATGATATGATGTTCAGGCATGTTCCACTCCTATCGCCTCGAACAATCAAAATCTCACCATCGAAAGGGATATGAACAACTCGTTCACCACAAACAATGCTCGCTTGGTGTTTGGATAACCAATCCATTCCAATCACAACGTCAAAACTCCCAAGCTCTATCGGCATCAAATCGATACTAAAAGGTTGGTCTAAAAGGGTAAGGGTACAACCTCGAATCACGGTATAGGTATCTACTACATCACCATTAGCTAGCTCAATGCTAAAGCTGACACCTAACGGGGTTGGGGTAAGCCGGAGTAACGGCGCAATCTTAGAAGATATGAAACTCCTATCGGCACCCGAATCAAACAAAACTCTAACACGAAGGTTGTTGAGAAGAAACGTACCAGTGACAACATTTGGATCTTGATGTTGTTCACCATTCCCCATCACATACACTCTACCTCGAGCACCTCCATTTCCTTGTCCAGCATTCTTAGGGCATTGGCTCCTATAATGGCCACGCTCTCCACATCCAAAGCAAGTAACTACGGGTTGAGCATTCGCTCCTGTTGCCACAACTTTGCTTTTACAAAACCTCGCAATGTGTCCAACCTTCTGACACTTCATGCACCTCACAGCACACGGTCCAGTATGGTGCTGCTGGCATTTACCACAACGAGCCTGCTGCCCAGCATTCACTCCTCCTTGTGCTGGTGCAGCCACAAAAGCCTTAACGGTCTCTTGTCTCCTGTTCTGCTGGTTATGGTGATTGTGGTTACGATACTGGTTGTTGTTGTTGTTGCGGTAGTTGGAGTTGTTGTTCCTTCGGTTATCTTCCCACTTCCTCTTATTGTCAAAGTGATTTCCCTTCTGAACAGCACCATGCTTAATCACTTGATCCATAAGACGTTCAGCCATGCTGATGGTGTCATCCAAAGTCTCAGCATTGTAAGATGTCACATGTCCTTGGATACTCGCAGGTAATCCTCCAATGAATTTCTCAAGCAACTTCTCATTATCAGGCACCATGTGAGCACAGAATACCTTCAACTCCTGGAAGCGGCGCACATATGCAGCAAGATCATGGCCCTTCACAGCCAAGTAGTAAAACTCTGTGTCCAACTTCCTCAAATCACCACGAGAACAATACTTCTTAATCATAGCTGCCTTAAAGTCATCCCAAGTGGTGCTGAATGCATTCTCCATCCCTTTCTCTTGGGCATAAGCATTCCACCATGACAAGGCATGCTCCAACAATGTACCCGTCGCGTACTTCACCTTGTTGTTCTCAGTACAATTGCTCCTTTGAAACACCGACTCCATCTTCTCAAACCACTGAGTCAATCCAACTGCTCCTTCAGTTCCTTTGAAGGTAGTAGGCTTACAATCCATAAACTCCTTAAAAGTACAGAAATGGTTATTGGGAACCACTCGAACTCCAGCCTGTCCAACATCCTGATGGACACCTGCTTGCCCAGCAAGCGCTGCTGCAATCCCTTCATCAATCAACTGCTGAATGGCAGCTGGGGTCATTCTCTTAGGAGGCATAATTCTATCAATCAATACATTCACAACCATTGTAAGTATTTGATCAATGTGTCAGAATTATAGTGCAAGACCAACAATACCCCAAAAGAAAAGACATAACATAGCATAGGTCAACACCGTTAATAGTACATCATCATAATACATCATAGATTTCATACTTGACATTGGTCTTACAAGAATTGCAAAACAAATACAAGCTTCTGATAAAATCTATCAACCGAACTAGTCAGTCGATACGTACTAGATAAACTACTATCAAAGATACTAACAACCATGAATGTCTAATCACTGCTCTCTCTACGACCTCCATACACAGCCATCACATCAACACTGTCACTAGGCCTGAACCTAGCCAACCTGTCATAGTACACCTGCCACTGCGTAGCATGAAGCTCATCCCATAATGACTGAATGCTACGATAATGTCGTCTGCTGTCTATATCAAGAAACACCTCTCTCATAGTCAACTGATCCACCATCCTACTCATCTCAGCCATTCTCCCATCTAGCAAATCCAAACGCTCCTGCACCCTAGCGTTCGACTGCTCCAACATACTCAACCTCTCACCCTGCCTCTGGTGCTCCAAATACATCTCTCCTGCTACTCTCCTATCATACTGCACCTCTCGTCTCAATCCTGCAACCTCAAACTGCCTATCACCCACACGTCTACTGATGTTCCTATGGCTATTCCTACACCAGGCTACATCCCGTCTCAAATGACTCAGCAAAGCTCTAAGCCCTGCCGGAGTAACACTAGCAACTGTCGAAGACTCACCAACCTCATACGTCGTCGGAACCTCGGTCTCAAGCGCATACCCTAATGCCTCAGACGTATCCGACTCATAAGTCACATCCGAAAACACAGGCGAAGGTGGCAAGGGAGGAACATCCTGATCCTCATCCATAACCTCCTCATCATCATCATCCTCCTCATCATCCTCATCATCATCATCATCATCAATACCAACATCATCCTCTAAACCTACCTCATCATCCAAACCAACATCATCCTCTAAACCTACCTCATCATCCAAACCAACATCAACCTCTAAACCTACCTCATCATCCAAACCAACATCAACATCTAACTCCATCTCATCTTCTAATAGCAAAGAGTCAACAACTGGTGGGACTGGGACAGACATTATACTCTACAAGAGCATAAGGAAGGTATAAAAACACTAGCCAAATTTTCGCGGAAAACATTTTATAAGCCAAAGCATAATAGTGGAGAAGTTCCAACTAAACCATAATATCAAGGCATGTATAAATATAAAGTTCAAATAAATTACCTGGGCGCGAAGTAGCATGAAGGGCTGGCGGCTTTCTGTCTCAAAACATTTTGACTCCAGGAAAAAGTTTATAGTCGAGTGCGAGCTCGTTCTCTATAAACGTAGGCTCTGATACCATTCTGTAACACCCCCAACTCAAATATGGCAGCTATCGTGCTGGGGGTATTACGAAAATAGAAACCAGGCACATTTATAGTAAACGACCACAACTCGGGACGTTTGAAATGTGACCAAAACATATCATTCGATTTACAAACCGTTTAGAGTACAAGTACTCTTTAGTCAAAGTTGCAGCGGAAAAGTAAATAGAGTTTGCAGCGGAAAAATAAACAAAGTATAGCAGCGGAAATGTATAAGACACAAAAGGTTTTACGAATGACATGCAAAATAGGGTAGTAAAGTAGTTAAGCTGCCGTGACAGAAACGCCCCTCCAGCCTTAGCCACTCCTCCACGCCCAAATTATCATCATGCCAAGCTAAACATTATTACCTGAAAATACATGCTTAAAAAGTCAACACAAAGGTTGAGTGTAATCCATAGGTTTAAATATATATAAAGTTGAGCACAAGGTTTTAATCATAAGATATGAGCAACATATGCTAATATCGGGTAATCAAGATAACAACCAATGTATAGAGGCATCCCTGTGCATATAACATTGTTGATGATGCTAAGCTCATGACACGCAAACGTTAACCACAATCATAATATCAATATAACCGCGGAATTTCATAATATAACAGTGCCCTCAAGGTCGAGCACTTGCCATTTACTCGACAAATCGAATATAGTACACCACAATTTGCCTATCTAGCAAAAGGAGTGGGAGGGTCAATTCCTATAGGCCTATATCCCTATATTCGCGTTCACTCGCAAGTGATTAATGGTTCATGATCTGAGGGTCTTGCATAGGCAAGGCAGAGCTACTTAGCACATCGTCAGGAAAGCATACCAATCAGGAAAGCATACCAAAAATACTTGTGCTCAGAAAACATTTAAAGCATGTATCTCACCCCATGGGTTTATAAACATTTAAAAGATAAAAAGTGGGGCTATGAATCACACCTTAACAACAGCAGGTAACGAGAAATATATGTCAACCAAACAAATACGCCTCACAGCAGACAATCCTCAGCACAACCTAATCATATAAATATCATAACTCAGCAATAGTACTCGAATACTTTAATAGTTAATGCTTGAATGAAGTTTTATAAAAGATGATGGCGTTTGAAAGAAAACATTTTCCAAAAGTAGTCTCGTGTGGAAGAAAGATAGAAAAGAACAAGTCGGCGAACCTTAAAACATATGAGAAAACAACAAAGACTCGAAGAATACTCGTCAAAAGAAAGGAAGAACAGAAAAGAATAAAAGACACGAATAGATAAAGACAACAATTCCTAGTAGTCTCGGTATTACCCATTTCCCCAAAATATATTAAGATTATATTTGATAAAGTATAGTAAAGATAATAATTAATTTTAGTAAATTTCGGCATGATCTGCCCGTTTATAAAGCATTTCCCGAGTCATCGACTCTCTTTTAAATATAATAACATTAATAATAATATAAGTGTAGATATTAATATGATTGGATATATCATTCACGTTGTCCATTAGTTGTTCAGGTTTATCGACCATTTCGTATAGTTCGGGTTCCAGGTACGTTAAGATCTTTAAGGGCCTAACGTACCCTACCGTCTCGTGTACCAAAGGGTCCATAAGTCCAAATAACCATAGCCGCAAATCCAATACGTCCAATACAAGTTCACAAGTCATAATATAAGTCATCAAAGCGGATACCAAGTCCGTCATCCAAATTAAATTAACTTTAACAATTTTACATTTTAATTTCATAGTTATTATTCCGTATTAATATTTACCGTTTAAAACTAATAATAATAATAATAAGGTTATAATAATAACAATAACCATCCGAGACTAATAACCAATCCCGACAAAACATAACCAAAACCAAATCCGAAACAAACATCACAATCCCATGTTCTCGCCTCAACCAAATTAACCAATTCTAAACCTAAACCCGTCACTAACCTAATAACAACAACATCAACAATTCGCAATACCCTTCGGCTAACCAAACACATCCGAATCCAATCACAATCAACCCAAATACCACCAATATCAATATTTACAACAAGAATAAAAATAATATACCCTCCCACCACCACCACCATGGCTCGGTGGTGGTGGCGTGGGCTGCCGACACACGAACAAACCAAACGGACCACGAATAAACATCAAACAACCAAAATCATCACTCCTCTCGCTCACCACTCGAACCAAACACAAGAATATTATCAAATCTCACCGAGTCAACCGAGTTGACTCGGTGAGTCGACCCAAACTCGCGACTCAACGGACCAAGACCAAAAACCACACGAGTTTTATCATTTAAACCTTATATTAAAACGTTTTTAACAAAACTAGATCAAAACTTTCGGTTTTAATAAAATAACGAAATTAGGGTTTCGTTTTTAATGGGTTTTTAGTAATGAAAACGTGTGTAAAAGAGTGGGAAAGACTCGTATACCAAAAGGTCTCGTCGGAAAATGAGGTGGCCGGAAAAAGGACGAAATTCGAATCTAATTTCTTAGATTTAGGGCGCGTGCGTGAGTTTCAAGGCAAACGGTTTGCGGGGATGAGTCGGGGATGTCCCGATCTACAAGTCTAGATAGGTGGTGTAAGTGGTGGTTGCCGGAAAATTTTCCGGTGGCCGGAATTTGGTGAACGCCGGCGAGGGTGAGGTGGCCGCCGGTTTAGAGAGAGAAAGAAGAGAGAGGGAGGAGAGTTTGTGTGTGTTTTTGGGTGTGTAAAGAATGAAAGGAAAGGAGGGTAGGGGTTTATATAGGGGAAGTAGTTTGGGTGGGTTTTAGCTTTACTTCTTCATAAAACGGTTCGGGACTCGAATGACTTAGCAAACGGACTCGAAAAATTATAAAACTTGCGCCATCGTTCTCGAAATAGTTTTTCCAATAAATTCAAGCATAAACTTCATAGTTTTTCCTAAACTCGTAACAATTTAAATAATTTGGCAAGTGAAACAAATTCGAGTTTCTCTAGGTTGTGCTGAGCTAGTCTACAAATGAATTCTCGTTCCTAATATATCTCACGCTCTTCAAATCCAATTTAACATGCTTTAAAGTTTTAAAATGTTTCAGGCTCTAAAAATAGAAGTTTGGCTAGGATTAGGTAGGAAAATTACCAGATGTTACAACAAGGTAGTACACTTAGCAATTACTATAGGATTCAAGAAATAATCAAAATTCACTCCTCATGTTCTCCTCAATCTTGTCATGCATGATCTCAAGTCAATCATTGTACATTCTTGGACAAGACGAGTTCAATATAGTGACACACACATATATTTCAAACAATGAGAGAGTATGAATTTTATTTCTTCATGAAAAGTGTAGTATCCACCATTCACATGGTATATTCATGTTTAAGACATGAAATGGTTTTAGAAATCAACAAGTCTTGGAGATTGTAATACAAATGTCTCCTTGTTGATTGAAACCATTTATACAAACACTTTTCATACCCTTTATACTAATACTAACAAAGATAGCACTCAAGAAAGCTACATGCACAACTAATCACGTAGAAAGGGGGTTTTGAGAAAACCTACCTTGGCCTATTATGTTATCCTCATTATTATGCTTTGAGAGATGAGATCAAGCTTGAATTATCCATCACCATTAGTGCTTCCATTTAATAGATCCATTTTCGGATTTCAAGTAGATTCTCAAGCATGACTATCTGTTAAGATAAGACTCAAGCATTTGGTCCCCACTATCTCATGGGTCCAAAGTTGTTAGTGTTAAACATCTAATGCATTTCATGCATTTGATTTGGATGTTGGAATGGAGGACAAATTTCCCATGGTAGATAACTTTGTTGTCGACGGTTGTTCCAAGCAACAGAATAGCTACTTGGATAACTTTGTCTTCTAAAGTTACCTCTCGGTAGAGGAGTTCTAGGCCGAGGTTTGGGAACATTTGTTTGTCTAGGTGGAGGAGTCTTTGAACTAGTATCATGTCTAATAGATCCATCCACGGAGGTTAATACAGGTTTATAAAATCTTTTTACTTCCTTTTTACTAGCTACAGGTATTTCAACATTATTGACTACAATGTGATTTGGTTTAGGAGCTAAGTTATTTTTCAAGATTGATCCTGTTCTGACTTTGACAGGTGATGGATCCACGGTGCCACTAACTTTAGTGGTGCCATTACCACCTTTAGTGGTGCCGTCATCTGCCAGATCAGATTCACCAGATTTAACAAATTAAACTTGCTTAATTTCACTAGTAGATGCCTTGTTTGGGTCAAATCCTAAACCTGCTCCAGTATTTCCACTAATTCTAACATTTTCAAGCATGTCATTAAGTACCTTAGTTCCTTTTTCAAACTTAACAATCTTAATGGCATTTTCCTCGAGTTTATCATTTTCTATTTGGAGATCTATACATGACTTACATTCTACGTCTACTTGCTTGTTCTTCTCAATTCTTTTAAGTTGATCTCTTAGTTCTACTACTTGTAATTCTAGTTCATGCAATGTTGCTTTTAGTGTTTTGTTTTTAGTTATGATTTTAGTGCTTACTTCACATAATTTATTATATTCATCATATAACATATTATCATCTATTGACGAGTTATCATCACTATAATAAGAAGAGTCAGAATGTACCTCGTTAGAAGCTTGATCCATGAGACATGTTTCGTCGTTAGGCTTCTCCTCTTCTTCTTCACCACTATCACTCCAAGAACCTCCTACAAAGGCTCTTTGGTTGTTTGATCTTGGTGGTTTAGGACATTCTCCAATAAGATGATTAGGATCACCGCATCCAAAACATTTCCTATCACCTTTTCCTTTCTTATCATCTTGGTTCTTAATGAATGACTTTCTTTCGTCACGAGATTGCCTAGTGGGTCTACCTCTTCTTCTAAAGAACCTCTTAAAGTTTCTAACCGCTAGTGCATACTCTTCATCTTCAATATCGTGACACGAGCTTTCCTCATCACTAGATTCTTTCTTAGCTTTTAATGCTAGAGACCTAACTTTCTCACTTTTGCCTTTGCCAATATCGGAATCATTCTTGATTATTATTTCATGAACTTTCAAGTTTCCTATAAGTTCATCAAGTGATAACGTCGCCAAGTTCTTTGATTCTTATATGGCGGTGACTTTTGCTCTCCATTTGGGATGTAGAGCCCTAAGAAACTTCCTAACATATTTCTTGCTAGAGTAACCTTCATCAAGAGCTTTAAGACTAGTAATAATAGTATTAAATCTAGCAAAAGCACTAGCTATGGTTTCATCTTCCGGAATGGAAAATTGTTCATATTGTTGAACAAGAAGATCAATCTTGTTCTCTTTGACTTGATTATTACCTTGGTGAGTGACCAATAAAGTTTTCCAAATTTCTTTTGCCGTGTTGCACATAAAAATTCTTTCAAACTCCTTTTTCGGCAAAGCAATATAAATTACCATTTTAGCCTCATCATTTTTGGCTAATTTTCTTTTAAGTTCATAACTTTGTTTATCATAAGAAACAATTTGATCCTTTTTGGTAATTGGATCTTTTTCAATAGGTTTGAAGTCACTATCGGTAATAACATGCCAAAGATCAATGTCTTTTGATTTCACATACGTTTCGAAACTAGTTTTCCAATAAATAAAACAATCTGTTTCAAAAAGTGGTGGTCTTTCCATAGATTGCCCTTCTTGATATTTGTCGAAATCCATTGATCGATTCAAGTTTTAAAATAGAGTTTACTTTAAAAACTTGACAGACGTGGCTCTGATACCAATTGTGGGAAACTAGAAGGGGGGTTGAATAGTTTACCGACTTGTTTTAATTAGTTTATAAAACTTCTACTTTGTTAAAAACTTTTGATTCTAGTGTATGTTAATTTCAATCAACACCAATATGAACACAATACTAAGCTAATACAAATAATAAAGATATGTAAAAGAAAGAGATGGAAATATCAAACCGAGACAACGAGATTTATAGTGGTTCGATCATGAAGCTCTTCTTCGCCCTACTCCATTCCTCGAGTACCACACTCGAGAGTTCTAAGCACTATATCAACAAAGCTCCCTTCAGGGGGAGAAAACCGTACAACGTCGCTTACGTTATTTTCCGACACCAAGCTAGATGTCGAGTACTAATCTTAGCTAATACCAATCTACCACGATCCACTTGATCCTTACTTTACTCAAGATCTACATGATCCTCACACTCTACACGCTCAACACGATCCTCACACAATACACACGATCAACACGATCCTCACACTCTACACGATCAACACGGTCCTTATACAATTCTCACAATCTAATCTTGATCCACTTGATCAACACTATATCACTCAACACTCAAGAGATCCTCAAGATCTCAACAAGATCACAATGATCAACACAATAACTATAGACTACTAAAACACTTGATGTATATCAAGATACAATCAAGTAGACTACTTGTAATGCAAGTGCACTACACTATGACTCCAACACTTTGTATCTTCTTGATACTTTGTGTTCTTCTCTTGACTAGTAGAGGAATGGAGATGATCCTTGGTTGGATGAAGGAATCACTCTTTAAACAAAAGAAAACTAACTAATGATCAAAGGAGAGTTTAGGTGATTGAGGATATGACAACAGAAAATTAAGTATGTGAAAGGATGGCAAAAATCTGGGAAATGAAGTGGTATTTATAGGATCTAAGAATTTGGCCATTATAAAGGGACGACACCACTAAATAGCACACGGTACCACTAAATTTAGTGGCACCGTGGTACAGTGCCAGACAAAAACACTCCTCTTTTTGTCTTTAGTGGTGAAATTTTATTTGGGGGAGTTTGGAGCTGGTTTGGGTGAAAAACTAGCTGTTGGGAATTTTGAAATTAATTTCCCAAGTTAAAACATTTCTTTATAATTCATAAATAATTTGTAAAGTGTATTTATGAAAAGAAAGTTTTGTCAAGCTAAAAATGTAAGGTTTAAAAACACAAATTCACTTCTTTGATCATTGGTTAAGTTGTAAATTTGTTTGTTCATACCTAGAGTGATTGACTAAGAAGTCGGATATATTGACTAAAAATTTGTTTACGTTAGTTTTGACGTAAGATGTTTTCAGATTTTGTTATCATCAAAACATAGAGATATCGAAAGATGAGAATAACGTTTTTAGACATTATTTGCATCAACACCCATGTCCTGATTTCCTTGTTGTGGACAATCATTCCTAAAATGTCCTTTCTCTCCACAGCCAAAACACGTCACTAGGGGTCTCTGATTATCGGCCACAAACGGAGCTTTGCAATCCCTTTTTACAGTTACCGCAAGGTTTTAGGCAATTTCCAGGGTTATGGTGGGTTTGACATTTGTTGCATTTGGGCAAAGTACCATTGTAACCTCTTTTCTCAGTTGGACCTGCAACATAGGCCTTTGCAACCTCTTGTCTCTTAGGTGGTGGTTGAGTAGCATTGCCACCCTGGTTGTTGTCCCACTTTCTTTTGTTGTTGTTGTTATGATTGGTATTGTTTCGGTTATTTTTGTAGTTGTTGTTGTTTCGGTAGTTGTTGGGGTTGTTGTTGTAGTTACGTTTATTATTGGTGTTGATGTTGTTGTTTGTAGTCATTCCTTTCTTTACGACCTGAGCCATAAGCTTCTGAGACATTCTGATTGCCTCGTCCTGTGTTTGTGGGTCAAAAGAAATCACATTTCCCCGAATGTTTTGAGGTAAACCACCAATGAAATTTTCCAACAACTTTTCATTATCCGGAACCATAGTTGGACATAGTGCAGCAAACTCTTGAAACCTCCTGATATATGTCTCAATATCATTCCCTGCTGTTACTAGCTCATAGAACTCAGTTTCCAACTTTTTCACTTTGGTACGTGGACAAAACTTCTTGGTCAGTAACTTCTTGAATTCATCCCATGTAAGTTTGTAAGCATTTTCCATTCCCATGGGCTTTGCATAAGAATTCCACCACGACATAGCTTCATCGAGAAGTGTACTAGCAGCAAATTTCACCTTGGACTCCTTGGGACAGTTGCATAGATGAAACACAGATTCTGTATGTTCAAACCAACGGATCATAGCAGTGGCTCCTTCAGTGCCTTTGAATTTTGTGGGATCACCACTCTTGAAGTCTTTGTACATACATTTACGTCCATTAGCTCCATTACTAGCTTGCCCAGACGTCTCTACCTGAGAAGCGGCCTCAGCAGCTCTTGCAGCTACGGCAGCCCTTTCGATTACTAGTGCCTCAGCTATACTATCCTTAATCAGTTTTCGGATAGCAGCTTGTGTCATAACTGGTGCAGCTTTTTCTTTCCTTGTTGCCATAATTCTTCAAAACTACAAAAGAATACGACCATGAGAAATCATAATAGAAATGATCATCGTACACAATATATGCAATCACAACGTGTATATGCATTCACAACACATTAATACATCACATGAAAATTTCGGTCTACATGGACCGATATCATAGATAGCACAACCATACCCATATAGTAGAGTCAATACTTGGTGATTTCATTGTACAACAATCAAAATACTAAAAGTTTCTTTGAACTATGCCATACCTCCCGTGGCAAGGATAATAGTAAAAGCTAGTAAAGATATAAGTCTAGTCTAGAGGCTTCCTGGCGTCCCTCTGAGTGAATCCAGGGTTATGGCATCATAGGGTTAAGATGAGTCCTGAAGGGGGTCTGGAGTTGTGCATCGATCATGTCTGAGATAGTGTAGATTCCAAACCATTCTTGAGGAATCTGTTGATGTTCCTATTGAGTCTGTGATCTTGGTATTATCCACAAGGTGTCATATAATTCCTGGCATGTGGGAATGGAAAAGGGGAATGACAATGGTGATATAGAAAAGGCAAGGGCAGTCTCCCGAATCTCAAAGGTCTCAGTGTCATATCTAGCAGCCTCTTCTAAGTCGGGTTCAGGTGGTGCTAACATCTCAAACGGGTGGGAGTTATCACCTAACAAATGTGAGTGATATGTGAATGTCAAAGTATAGGAAGGTGAGAGTGGTGATGGAGGCGTATCAGTGGATGAAAAAGCGTCCTCGATATCCGAGTATGCTAGGATGATCATAGGGTGGTTGGGTGAAGACATGTCACTGCGAACCAGGTCAATATAATTATATATGAGTATAAGTATGAATAACTCGCATAGTGTGTGCATGAAACAACATGTGTAGTGAATATGCACTTATGATGAAATGATGAGATGCTATGATGATGTGGTTATAGTCTAGGAACCAAGATACAACCTAGTTCGCTATAACCTTAGCTCTGATGCCAATCTGTCACACCCCCAAATTACCTGTTTTGTAGCGGAATGGAATACCCGGGGGTGACTACCATAGCATCACAGTTACAGTTACATTGAACAACCTAAAGTGTCGTTTAAAAAAATACATTGTTTGATTCATAGAAATAATTCCGAGTTTACAAAGTGTAGGTCCTAATGATTTGTAAAAGTTGTAGAAATAAGTTTGTTACAACCAAACGATGTTTTTAAGTGCATAAGTAAACAGGTGAGACGCGTCGTCATCGCGACTCTATGGTAAGTCTTCATGTATTTCATGTTGTGAATGCCTTAATTACCTGAAAATACATTGCTAAAAATGGTCAACAAAAATGTTGGTGAGAATCATAGGTTTAAGTAAATGAAATGTTTTTACGGTAACCACAAGTATAAAAATGGATGACAAAATGTCACAATAAACAAAAATAGTACATTAGCCCTTAAGCTCATGACCCCGAAGGTAGACTAAAATAAATACCCCAAAAGGAGTGCTTTGCCAAACACTCTGAATGTATGAAATGAAATGCATCCGTTTGACTGTTGGTGATACCAACGCGGATGGAGGAGTCACCCTCAATAGATCTATCCACTCACCTTCGCTTGCTCACAATTAACATTCATGATAATAAAAGGGGACTTTAACATAGCAAATGCGGTAACTTAAGCAATGTACATAAATTTAATACTTTGGCCCGTATAAAAATGGTGCAATGTATTCTCCCCCGAGAATTTATAAATCAAATAATTAATTGAAAACAGGGCTATGAAAACTCACCTGGTATGATAGCAACAATGATAACAATGAATGTGATGGAATAAGGCTCGGTCTTTAACCGCGACCTATTATGAATAATATGATCTAATGTAAGCAATGATACAATGCTATGTATGCAAATACTTATGTTATCGATACCACTCGTAATTTTGAAAATAATGTTTATCGTCGAAAAATACATTTTTGGACGTCTCGTTAAGTTATAAACTACTTTTCATGTAATAACGTCGCAATGATACTCCACAATCGTCGTTTGGTGTTTTATCGGCAATTATAGTGATTTCGTCGTAAAATAACATTTTTCATAACTTTAAAAATATGACCAAATGGTCTCGTAAAACTAGTCGCGAAATAGTGTATATTAAGTGTTAGGAAAACTGCTCAGTAGTTTTAGGAAGCTTGTAACATTATCTAAAAGTTGTAACACTGAAATTTTGTCCATACGGGTCTCGATCATAAAGAAAAATAGCCGTGAAGTAAGGTGATTGGGCAGTTTCAGCAGTTTTGGGCAGTTTTCGGGAGAGTTTGGAAGGCCATATGTTATTCGTTATTAATCCGTTTGACGAACGGTTGAATGTTTTGAAAACTAGGCTGGGTGAACTAACTTTTAGTCACAGATGTTAATTTTTACTAAACGGGTCTATCATTGAGAAAAATGGTGTTGAACATGGTCACTCGGCGAAGTTGTCAACACTTAGGAAAAATCTGAGTGTTGTGCTGATGGAAAAGTGTAGGGTACGTCGAGTTTTGAACGCTTGTATCTCAGTCGTTATAAGTCCGTTTCTTATGTTCTTTATATCCCCGGTCTCGTGTTATAGTGAACTAGTGAATTTTTAGTATGTCAGGTTGTCTCGTTTAAGTTTAACACCTCGTTTTAGCCGTAGAAAAGGCACGGAACAGCATGTATATCTTCAGAAAATAGTTTTCGTCGTCTAACTTTGAAAAATCATATCTTCTTCGTTATAAGCTCGTTTTTGTTCGTTCCGGCGGCCATAGTTTCATTTTTGAATGTATTTTCTAAATATTTGGTCCAAAATTACCCATGAAACCCTGATCTTTCCATGTTTTGCAAAAAGGGACAACAACTTTCTTATAGTGTCTAAAATAAATTTTTCTAGTTTACTACTTGTCCAAATCCACTCCAATCAACTTCAAACAACCCTTAATCTACCATACACCTTCTTAGGGTGTCATGGGGTCCTAATCTTCACCAAGAATGATGGGGCTCAAAAGATTACTAGTAAAAATCTTTAAACTCATTTTAGTGCCAAAAATAAACAACAAGTGGTATATAACATATGTATACTTGCATAATTAGTTACTAGAACATGAAAACATAGTGAATGAAAGTATGAAATGTAGGAAAATTTATGTAGGTACTTACTTGAAGACTTGGTGAGATTTTAGAGAAAATATACAAGTAACCTAGGGATTTTTATTTCAAATCCTAACTAGGAGTACAATAGGGTCTTGTTTAATACTTGAACTTTAAAAAGTGATGGATTTTCCTTGTGTTCTTGTCTTGGCAGATCCAAATGAAGGAGAGAAGGAGAAGAAAAAGTTTTGCTAGTAGTTTGTGAAGTACACGTATATGTGAAGTAAAATAATATCTAAGTATAGATATGTTTTATTTTCAAGACAACAAAACATATAATTAATGAAGTAAGTAAAATTTTCAAGATTGTGTAAGAAAGGGGATGGGGGCAATGGGATGGGAAGTGAAGAAAAAATGAAGATCTTGTAAGATATTTAGTAGATTATGTTAGATATTAGTAGTTTTAAGGGATACAAGGTACCGAGTTTGCTAGAAATAAAATTTAGGGTGCGTTTGGTATGCTGCGAGGAATGACAATGGGTATAAGTTTGATAGTAGTGGTGGGTCCCTCAACTATGAAAGATCCATTCCCCCCTCAAGAGTTGTATATGGAGTATGGAATATATTAGACTTTCATAGTCATAGTTGTGGGCCCAGGCATCCTAAACAAACACAAACTATCACTTTCATAGTGATAGTTTGATTCCCTTAGTAGGAAACCAAACGCACCCTTAACAGTACCAAATAAAATATAATGATGTTGCAAAAATTATGAAATCACATTCCAGATGAGAATCGGGTGTTAAAATAGTTGTCGTGTTGAGATATCGTGATTCGACGAAATTATTAGCGTATACCGGAAAATATAGCAACAGGTCTCAAAACATCAGGTAAACTAATAATATAATTTTTATATTATTATAATGAGTATGAAAATATATTAGGATCGTAGACGGGAGTATCGGATATATGTTAGTAGTGAAAACTGAGTGGTAACGTTAATTAAATTATTAAACATACGTTAATGAAAATTACACGAACCCGTGCATGACCTAATGTACAGACGATTTTACTGATGATATGTAGACAGCTCTAGTCTATATGATGTGTCCTTACTGATGATGCATGAATTCGCAGCTAAACCCAACTAGTTACGCGAATTTGAATACCCGTAAACTAGGTTTACGAGAAACTGCATGATGATTAAGAATATTGTTTTCCTTCTGGGAATGAATAGTGTCACGTGAATAGTAAAATTTTTGAACGCTTCTCAAAGTCTCAAACTGACTCCGAAAACGATGAATAGTGATCGGTGAATAGTAAATGATGAATAGTAACATGTGAATAGTAAATTGTCGAGGTTTGGAAAATGACCTGAAATTATGATTTGTGACAGATTTTTGGGACCTCCTGTTAGGATCTAAGTTTATCACTGTTTATCAAGTCTCGGTTATTTCAGTACATGTAATAGGTTGCTACTATATTTAGTTTACTTATGTTATGAATGAAGTCCATTAAATGTCCAATGGGCCTCAAAGCCCACGATTTAGACAACATAGGGAGGAAGGGAGTGTTGCCCTATTCCTCACCTATAAATAGGACATCATGTAAAACATTTCATTTGGTTGGTTATTTCATTATCTTAAGGAAACTCTTGCACTTTCATCTTTCTTATTGATTTAATTAACCAAACTCTATTCTTATCTCATTTCTACCAAAACGAATACTTGTGTTTACAATATGGTGACCTAACAAGTGGTATCAATCGCTAGATGAAGGTGTAATTTTTGTTTTTGTATTATACGAACAAAAAATTTGTTTTTTACTCGTTGTTTTTTCAAAAAGTTTGTTACTTTCTTGCTTGTTTCGTGTTTATATCACATCTTTATCTTCAAACTTGTGCTACAAACCCAAACAATCAACAAAGTCTCAAAATTTTTCAAAAATATTATTGATTCGAAACTTGTACTTGTTTTTGAGATCTTAGAGGTTTTTGAAAAGTGGTTCAAGTTTGCAACTTTCTTTAAGATTTCATCATTTTAAGGTTTGTTGTACAAGAATCTTGGATTAAAAACGTGTTTTTGGCTTGCTTTTTAGAAAAACAAAAACTGCCCAAATTTGGCTAGTTTTCGAGAACTCACTTTCCACAAACTTTTGAGATCACGAAGGTTTGCTCCATAGGTGTTTCTGTTGCTTACTCAGTGCTTTTCTCTCTTGTATAAGAAAGAAAACACTTCGACTCGTTGGATATTTTCGAGAACATACATTCTTTATCGAGAACTCTCTTTGTTTTTGAAAAATTTTAGTGTTTTCGAAATCCTTTCATAAACTTCCGAGAACTTTGCTAGTTTCACTAGTTTGTGTGATCTCGATAAGTTGCAATTTACCGAGAACCTGTTTTTTTCGAGAACCCACATACTTTTCGAGAACCTACAAATTTTCGAGATCACATCAAAACTTTCGAGAACTTTGGACTTTGACTGATTTTCGAGAACTTCAACACACAAAGTTTCGAGAACACACTTGGGAAAGTTTTCGAAAATTGGCATAACAATTATACCTTCTACAAGATCCATTTACACACAAGTCTCTCATCATGTCTCAATTACCGTACTCAAATTCTCCTTATACACAACGTCAAAGCACCGACCCTCGTCATGTCTTACTCTTTGGTAAAGAAACATATCCTCCTATGTTGTTACCTGGAACATACACTGATTGGAAATGACGATTCTTGAAATGGGTCAACGGTCGTCCACAAGCTGATCTTATTTTGCAATCCATTCTAAAAGGACCATATCAAATGAAATTCATTGCTGATTCGAAAGGGTTCATTCAACTACAAACTAAAGACACTCTGACTAGATCTGACCTTGCTCAATATGATGCTGATCAACAAGCAATATGGTTCATAACACTAGGTCTTCCAAGAACTCAGAATGAATCGACTTCTACAATCATGCTTACAGAAAAAGTTCTTGAAGACCATTCTCCCTGCTCCAATTGTCACACTTCATGGCTATCTGGAATCGCATCTGAAAAATCCTGTAAAGCTTGGAGATGATACTACAAATGAGGGAATGACATCAGCAAAACATCATAACAGTGCATATTATCTGAAAGCCTATCTCTCGGCCCTTCACAATGAAGCAGGCAGCTCTACTCCTGAGATTGATCACTCAGTGACTAGCAACGACTCTTATGCTCCTGACACGGATGACTCAGATGGAACTGATGATATGATACTGATGACTGACACACAGGAACTCCAAGTTAGTGATTCCGGTCCAATCTATGACACTGACGATCTGTATCAGGAAAATGATTCCAATCCATGCCTGATACATGACATTGGTTCTCCTTCTGTTTCTGTCTCAGACGAGGAACAAGTTGTTGAATATGATTCTATGTTACCTACTCACGTACTTGATCAAATGTCCACTGTGGTCTTATTTGATGATGATCAAATTGAACAACATGAACCTTTGCCTGATCCAGACTCCGAATTGAGAATCTTACTTATGACTAGCCAAAATCAAAATATCCAGTGTCAAGCACTGAATGCAAATTTGGAAGATAAGAATGTGGCATTAACACGGGCACTTGAGCATTGTAAATCACAACTCAATCATATCAAAACAAAAGCAGATCATGAAACAAGCTTAGATACTATCCTTCAAAATAACAATGATTTACAAAAGAAGCTAAGCATGTTAACTGATTCTACATTATTTCGATACTATAAATCATTCACGGATGAAATTAAATTAATGGAACATGCTGTTGAACGAAATTCTGAAATAACAGTTGCCAATTTTCATTCCCCTGTTAGGAAAGAAAGAAGGGAAATGTTTCAAACACAATTTTCTCCAAGTCTTCAACGCTTGCATTCATATGCTAAGAAGTGGGAACAAGAACTTAACATGGAAGTCAAAACCATTATAAATGTTTTTCAAGAAACTGAACAAGCGATTTTAAAGCAAAAACGTCGAAATCAATTTTTACAAAAAGAAGCTGATCAAGTCTTGGAACATGTTCTCAGTGCTGATATAATATCTGTGGTTATGAATTCTCTTTATGAATCTGGTACTTCAATGCTTGTTGATGATCACTGTGATGATATTGAATTGTTGTCTAAACAAATTGAGACATTAAAGGATGAAAACATGAATCTCTGAAAACACAATGATGATGTGCAAAACAAACTTTCTAATGAGATTTTCAACTCAAAAAAAAGCTTGAATGGTGTCAAAACCAAAGTCTTGATTTCGAACTGAAACTGCAAAGTCTTAACACCTCCACCTCTTTTCAAAAAGAAAATGAGGAATTAAAAAGTCAAATTTCAAAATATAAAAAGAAAATTTCAGAATTGCAAGAAGTTACAGACTATTGGCAAAAGAGTCGAGATAACTATCTCTATTCAAACAGAAAGCTCGACAGTGAGATTCAAGATAAACAGCACATTATCATTGTGTTGAAAGAGAAAATACGTAAACTTGAAAAAGGAAAATCTGTCAACACTAAAGTAGTTGCACCAGGAATGTACACATTAGACATAACCAATGTAGAACAACACACTCAGAAGTCTAATTTCGATCCTTCCACTTCTACAGGAATAGTTGCCACTCCTAGCGTTAGCAGATCCAAGCGTAAACGTATGAAAAGGAAGAATAGGATTTTGCAATGTAGAAGAGAGACACTAGAAGCCTCTGAAGTAGAAGAACACCTTAGGACTTTGAATAAAACTCATCTTGCACTAGATTTAGATTCTGATCTGGCCAATTGTAATCCTAATCTTTGTGTAACAAATGATGAACCTTTAAATGCTTTGAATGTTAATGCTTCATGTGTGTTTTGTCATAATAGTATATTGTCTGGTGATCATCCTAAGTGTGTTTCAATTCTCTTTTATCTCGTTTTAAGAAACGTACATCAGGTAGAAAATCTAGGCCCACTAATGCTTCAAAATCTGTGCTAGGACTTATGCCTTGTGTAGTTTCTAAAGATGATGTAGTCACCCCAGTAGTTGCGAACAATAATTCTAGGAACATGCCATCACTTAGCGAATTCACTAAGAAGAAAGCAAAATCTAGTTGGAATTGGCAACGTTTGTTTCAAAGAACACATAACTTTAAATGGATTCCTAAAATTGTTAATATGTGTGCTTCTAACCCAACGGAACCCACAACTTCTTTGGGTTCCAACCTTACCATTGTGCCATCGTCGTCTCCTTTGTGTGATGCAGGTGGTTCAAATTGTTCTCTGGATTGTTGATAGCGGATGCTCCCAACACATGACAAGCAATCTAAAACTGTTAAGAAACTTTGTCTCGAAGTTCATTGGTACTGTCAGATTCGGGAATGATCACTTCACTGCAATTATGGGGTATGGGGACTATGTCAGTGGGAATATCGAAATTAGTCGTGTGTATTATGTCGAAGGCCTCGGTCACAATCTATTCTCAGTTGGTCAATTTTGTGATGGTGATCTGGAAGTTGCATTCAGGGAGAAAACTTGTGTTATTCGTGATTTACAAGGAAATGATCTTATGTCAGGCACACATGGAAACAATCTTTATACAATTTCAATGTCCGACATGACCGCTTCCTCTCCCATTTGTCTACTTTCAAAGGCTGAATCGACAAAATCCTGGTTATGGCACAAACGGATGTCTCATCTCAACTTAAAAACTATGACTAATCTTGCTCGCCATAAACTAGTTGACGGTCTTCCAAGGTTCAGATATGCAAAAGATCACTTATGTCCCACTTGTGAACAAAGAAAGAGCAAACGTGCACATCTAAGTTCAAAACCAAAACCTAGTACCGATCATGTTCTACAACTTCTTCATATGGATTTATATGGCCCAATGCGAGTACAAACGATCAATGGGAAATGGTATATTCTTGTGATTGTTGATGACTTCTCCAAATGGACTTGGGTCTATTTTCTTCGAAGCAAAGATCAAGCTCCATCGATGATAATCACCTTTCTCACGAAAATTCAGGTTCAACTTCGCAACACAGTCAGAATCGTAAGAACAGACAATGGAACTGAATTCAAGAATCCAACTCTTCATGATTATTTTGAGAAAGTTGGAATTGTACATCAAACATCAATTGCACGGACTCCCGAACAAAATGGAGTGGTCGAAAGACGCAACAGAACGTTAGTGGAAGCCGCACGAACGATGCTCATTAATGCTCAATTACCAGATTATCTTTGGGCAGAAGCCGTCTCAACCGCATGTTACACCCAAAATCGTTGTATGATCAATAAACGTCATAAAATCACACCATATGAAATTGTTCACAAACACAAGCCTAACATTCAACACTTTCATGTATTTGGTTCTCTATGCTATCCAAATAATGATCGTGACGATCTTGGTAAACTTAAAGCAAAGGTTGACGTCGGTATCTTAATTGGATATTGTGAAAACTCAAAAGGATTTCGAATCTACAACCATCGTACTAGGGAGATTCGGGAGACTATTCATGCTAATTTCGATGAGCTCACAGAAATGGCTTCTGAGCAAAACAGCTTAGGACCCGCAACCAACCGTCTTAACTTTCCAGATTCTTCAGCTGAACCATTGTCACTAACTCGTAAAGAATTGGAAACATTGTTTTCTCCATTGTTCGATGATTCATTTGAGACACGTGCACCAGATGTATCCAATAGTTCCGCTGCTCAACCTGATAACATTCAAGTACCTGATACACCGGTTACTACAACAACAGTAACACCCGATGCACCCCCAACTGAATCACCAACAACAGACGAACAAACCGCTTCCAACACAGAAAACCCAACTGAAGATCTGAATCAACCACAAGTACCCGGAACCTGCAAATTATGATCCAAATGCGTTCTTTAATCCGTTTGCTCCAACTCTGAACCTTTCTGATATTGCTGAGTCGTCAACACGCAATTTGGAACCAACTAATATGCAGCAGTTTCATAACCCTCACCCTTCAACACATCATTGGACTCATGACGATCCAATCGTCAATATCATTGGCCATCCAACAGCTCGAGTTATGACTAGACAGAAACTTCACTCTGATGCCGAACATTGCATTTATGCTCTAACCGTTTGTCATGAAGAACCTAAAAACATCAAACAAGCTCTCACTTACGACAACTAGATTGAGTCAATGCAAGAGGAACTCAACCAATTCAAACGCCTTGAAGTTTGGGAATTAGTTGAATGACCGGATGGGGTTTATGTCATTGGGTTAAAATGGATTTGGAAAAACAAATTGGATGCAGAAGGCACGGTTATTCGTAACGAATCACGTTTGGTAGATAAAGGATATACTCAGGAGGAAGGAATTGACTTTGAGGAATCTTTCGCACCAGTTGCTTGACTTGAAGCTGTTCGAATATTTTTGGCATATGCTGCTCACAAAAACATGGTCGTTTAACAAATGGATATGAAAATGGCATTTCTGAAAGGCCAACTGCGTGAGGAGATATACGTTACTCAGCCAAAGGGATTTGTCGACCTAGAGCACCCGAATCATGTCTACAGACTTAAGAAGGCTCTCTATGGTCTCAAACAAGCCCCGAGGGCGTGGTATGATAAACTTACTGCTTTCTTGCTTGCTAACTCTTTCACTAAAGGTTTATTAGATCCAACTTTGTTTATCCAAAAACACGTAGAAGATGTTTTAATTGTGAAAATATATGTCGATGACATTATTTTAGGTTCTACTAATAAAAAGTTCTCAAACGCTTTTGCCAGATTAATGAAACAAAATTTTGAAATGTCCATGATGGGTGAACTTACATTCTTCTTAGGACTACAAGTTCATCAGTCACCCCGTGGAATTTTCCTAAATCAGTCCAAATACGCTCTTGAGATAATTAAGAAACATGGCATGACCAGTTGTGATACTTACAATACCCCTATGGCCAACACAACTAAGTTAGATGCGGATCCAAATGGGAAACCAGTTGACCCCACAAAATACAGTAGTATTATTGGGTCACTCATGTACCTCACCGCTAGTAGACCGGATATTGTATTTGCTGTATATATGTGCTCTCGCTATCAGTCCAGTCCTACTGAACGTCACCTCAATGAGGCTAAGAGAATCCTTCGATATGTAAAGGGAACCATTCACTTGGGGATCTGGTATCCGAAGGATTCCGGTTTTAAACTAATAGCTTTTTCAGACGCTGATCATGCAGGGTGTATGGATACACGCAAAAGTACTTCTGGTGGTTTGCAGTTTCTTGCAGATAAACTTGTGTCTTGGCAATCAAAGAAGCAGGATTGCACCTCACTTTCGTCAACAGAAGCTGAATATGTTGCCATGTCTGCCTGTTGTGCACAAGTCATTTGGATGCGTACACAACTAATGGACTACGGTTACTTATTCAACAATATTCCGATGTATTGTGACTCGAAAAGTGCGATAGCGATCTCCTGCAACACGGTTCTACATTCAAAATCTAAGCACATTGATCTCCATTATCACTTCATCAAGAAGCATGTTGAAAAGGGTACAATAGAGTTATATTTTGTGGGTACTGAATACCAACTGGCAGATTTGTTCACGAAACCTTTAGCTCCCTCAAGGTTTGCTGAACTAGTCCACCGAATTGGTATGCGGTGTTTGACTCCAGATGATCTAAACTCTTTTCTTGAAAACAATTTACTGAGTCAAATACCAAAACTATTTTTGTAAATATTTATCAAAAACAAAAAGACAAAATCAAAAAATCTTCAAAATTCAAAAAGATTTTACATTTTTTATGTTTTATATTTTCTCTCGTTTTTCAAAATGTAAGTACACTACCTTAATCAACACTTCGGTTTATCAAAAATTTCACAATTTTCACACCAAGTGTTGAGGGGGAGAAAATGTTCTTCAAAATTCAAAAATATTGTTCAAACATGTGTACTTGCATGTTTCAAAAGAAATGATGTTATCTTATAATAATGGTGGAACTTCACAGGTTATCCCTTGTATCATTCATTTTATTATTTCCTTTTGCCTAGAACGTCTTTGTTATTAACGGTCGTTACTTTACGTTGTCAAATATTAAAGTTTATGACTTATAATGGATGTTATGTAGTTAAGGGACCAGTTTTGCCAAAGTTTCTAAGATTTTTCAAAGACATAACTCAAAACAAACACCCCCATTTTTTTCACTTTCATAAAACACAAAAACAGACACATCTCTTTATTATCAAACGGCCCTTACTCAAATCACAAATCCGTGCTTCAAATCTCCAAATCGTAAGTAATGTCATGATCTTTGGCCTAATCTAAGACTTGGTTTTGAACCAATTTAGTTTTTAATGGCTAGATTGTTTGCAATTTCATTTTCGAGATCTAGGGTTTTGATAATCTTGTTCTTGATACGTACGTGTGTTTTAGTTTGATTAATCGTAGGGCTTTTGTTCCTAGATGTATGCTAATCATGTCTCTAACATTTAATCATAACATTAAACACGTTTGTATGGATTTCGAAAATTAGGGTTTCGTATGAATTGGGTTTTCTTGTTTGAGTGTTGTTTTGTTTAATTTCTGTGGTGGGATATGTTTGTTTGTGAGTTTATAACATGCCTATGCTCTTTAATTGCTTCATTTCTTCATGAAAGCATGATCTAGAAACTTAGGGTTTATGTTCGAATTGGGTGTTTTCATGTTTGTGTTCTTGAGTCTAATTAAATGGTTAATATGTGTTTCTACAAATGTTAATTGATGATTTTCAATGGTTTTACAACATATTAGCTCGAATTGTGTGATCTAGATAATTTAGGGTCTCATAATGTTTTCGAAAACTGGTGTATATGATTGTTATGTGATTCTAACTGTTATCTTGCACTCATTTCATCAGGTATTCATTCAAGGAATTAAAATTTTCAAGAACATGTATGTCTTTAGTGATTTCGAAAATTCTTGAGAATTTTTCGAAAACTAAAATTATCGAGATCTTTTTGATCATTTTTATCGAGATCTCTCGTTAATTTATCGAGAACTCTCCTTAACCAAAATTATCGAGAACTCTTTGTAAATTATCGAGACCACTCAATAAAAATTATCGAGATCACAAGTTTTCGAGATCCTTTCAATATTATCAAGAACATGCAGATTTGTTTTATCGAGAACACTTACTCCTTGAGTTATCGAGAACCTTTGTTATTCAAGTTATCGAGATCATTTCATAATGAAATTATCGAGAACACAAATATACAAAAGTTATCGAGAACCCACTCATTGAATGTTTTCGAGAACACTTGCAACCATGTTATCGAGATCACACTTAAACAATTTTTGAGGATTCTATTGTGTTGTAACCTTTTCGAAAATATGTATAATGAATGAATACTCATGAATGTGTGTGATATTTGTGTTGTAACCATGATTATTAACTTGTGCTCGTGTAGTATTGATGTACATGTATTTCTTAGACATATTGCGCTTTGAATGTCTCATTACTATGTCTTAGAATATATATGTTAAATTGCAAATACTATCACATCTCACTTGATAATCAACTGAACCATAAATGCAACATGTAAATTGTACGTCTTTGTATATCAAACATGAATGCGGACTAATGACTAACGAATCTGGATGTTTGATTTCATGACATTACATTTACAGAACACAATGGCTGAACACACTGAATCTGTCCCAGAACAAACTCTACCACTACTCGCACTCGGAGAGGTTGTCCCTGTAAACTACAACATTACCATAGGCAAAAACAATCCACGTATTGACTTCAACAAACTTCGAATTCCCGAAGATACGTGCAAGATTGTTAAAGATATTCTACTGGCTCATCCCTGCAAACCGATGCTTACAAAGTCCACATTTGCTCCAATCTTCTACATTCATCAATTCTGGTACACTGCTCGGGCTAACTTTGATGATGAATCTTTCACTGTCAAGCTGGATCGTCAGGAATACACCGTAGACCTAGATGTTCTTCGAACCATTCTCATGTTACCCATACCAAAGGAATTTCATCCTATTCTAACTGAACTTGAAATCCTAGATTACCTTATTGATCTAGGATATGATGTTCAAAATGATCTACCACTCATCAGACTGTCAAGGTTCAACGTCACCTCAGCCATGGAGAACATTCTACATGTTGATTGTTAGATCTATTGCCGGCAGAAAGAGTAGTCACGAACATCCACGGTTGGAGCACCTGCATGTATTTTGGGGAATGATGAGCATGAAACCGATCAACTTCGCCAGTTCCATAATGAGCGACATGATCCATCACATTCAAACCGATCGTGAAAGGAGCATGATTCCATTCGTTAGGTTCACAAAGATACTCATCGAACACTTCTGTGAGAAAACACCTGATTACATCAAGAGAATGCATGACCCCACGGAACCCAAAGACATCTACAACCAAGACTACAGGATCTCCTTCGTCAAAACCATCAAGTTTGTTATAAGGACCAAGGGAATGAGAATCCCAGACTACTTTCTGGATGAAAAGATTCAAAAGACTCAAAACTTCAAAATCTATCACAAAGCCTTTCAAGCTGGGAAAGTCGGATACACCGGTGAAGAAGAAGAACCAGCTTCCAGAGTTCAAACCCGTAGCAAAAGAGGTGGCAAGACGGGAAGCACTAGCAGTACAACAACCTCACAACAATCAAAGTCTATGCCAAAACCTCCTACCAGACAAAGAAGGAAGGTCACACCAAAGCCAATCATTCTAGATGAACCCACATCGTCATCTTCGGAAACAGAATCTGAGTTCGGGTCTGAGTCAGATGATGAGGAAGACTTCGAACGAAGAACTAAAGCAGGTGATGATGAAGAGGAGTTTCCTGGACTGGAACTGGCTAAACAAATAAGCAAGGAAACTCTTCACAAGGAACATAAGAAAGGTACAGGGATCACCATCAATGAACCCAGTGGTGATTTTCATGATGAAGAAGAAGTAGATGAACCAGTTGATGAACCACTAGTCGACAAACGCAAACTGAAAAGCGTTATTGTCGATCCTAGAGCAGAAGAGAAGCAGCATTTGAAAGAACTAAGAGAAGCTGCACTCCTAAATCTCCAACATCCACAGCCTCAACAACAACCGCTCGACCTACAAGCACAAGAGGGTGGGTCAAGCAGAACATTAGCTCCTCATTCCACAACTTTGACTCTGACTGAAACGGAACAACGAGATCCAGAAGGGAATGTCATAATGAAGGAAGCCACAGAGGAAGTTGTTGCAGACTTACAACTGGAGAAAGAGCCTTCTGAGTTCATTACACTAGAGTTCATTGCTCAGGTAAGTAGAGAAGAAGAACTTAAGAAGAAAGCAAGTGAGGAAACAGAAAGATTACTTCGTGGCGAAGAACAAGACGAAGAATTCTTTGACACCGATCAACTCATCAACACACCTCCTCATTCATCTTCACAGGATCCACCAATTCCTAAAGGCACACCTTCAAGGGATCCTTCTCCTCCTCCATCCGAACCTGAACATGAATCATCTTCAACATCATCATCACACCACTCATCTCCACCACCACCAAAGAAAACATCTAAAGGCAAATCAATCAAGAAGAAGAAGGGAAGCTCATCGTCTATGACAGCATCACAAAAGATCAAGCAAGCTGTTGTTATGGCAAGGAAGAAGAAGAAAGACACACAACCACAAGATGGAGATTTGAAAGACCAAGTTCAAAAGCTAGCAAAACAGGTCACAACCTTGACTACTCAAGTCAAGGATCTTAAAGAATCGACTTCTCTGGTTGAAAATCTCCTACAAGCTGATATGAGTGGCATGATAAAGTCATACACCGAATAATACCTCAACGACAATCTTGTCGCCATCACCACTCCAGCAGTGTCCGAACTTCTTCAACCAATTCAGACAACGTTGAACTCTAGGATCAAGCAAAGCATTGAACAAATGCTTCAGTCAACACCCTTTTATCTTTGAACCAACAGGGCTCCACCAGCACCAACTGACCTCACAACCGAACAACTACAAGCCCTGTTAGCAGCAAAACTCAGAGACAAAGAGGATAAGACTACTGAAGAATCAACGATGTTTGAGGCACTCCAAACCATTGCCTCAAAAGAATCATGCAAGGAAGCTGCTGGCAAACACAAAAGATCAAGGAAGGATGATGATCCTGATGCCGATCCCAAAAGCAAGAAATCAAAGACATCAAAAGAACCATCGTCTTCTCAAAACCCACAGAAGGCTTCCAAGACTCCACCAACAAAGCAACATGCACCTGCATCAGGCTCCGGTCCAACTCAATAAGAAGAACCATTCATGCTTCAACTAGCTGACACTCAGGAAGAACCCACATCACCTACTCTCGAATCACCAACTCCTGAATTTCAAGCTGGACCATCATCAATATCAAAGACCAAGGAGAAAAGGAAGTCTACAAAGTCAAAGAAGAAGAAGAAGTCCACTCCATTCTCCTGGTTAGATGTGGAAGAAGCTCCAAAATCTGATTGGTTGACCGACATGATCAAAGCACAACCTCCACTTGAAGCCGATGAACCACTGCCTGGAATTACTTTGCAGATTACTCAAAGTATCATGAAGGGACTTCAAGTTGAAAAGTTGACCAAGGCTGAACTGAAAAGGATCAATCGTGATGCACTTGACTTTCTGAAGAAAAGATCAGGGAACAAAGTTGAACTCGAATACCACATGGAGAACATCGCCTGCGCTTTATCTGGCACGTTCGACTGGCTAAACATTGAATCCAACATCGACACTCAAAAGAAAGACAAGACTCCTTACTTCACAGACTAGACAAAGCCATTGCCTCTTCAAGGCTTTCCAGAAAAACCTAAGATCCCATACCGCTACTTCTTCAACAACGATCTCCGATATCTTCAACATGCTCATGAGACCTCCAAGGAACGATATGNTTCTGAAGAAAAGATCAGGGAACAAAGTTGAACTCGAATACCACATGGAGAACATCGCCTGCGCTTTATCTGGCACGTTCGACTGGCTAAACATTGAATCCAACATCGACACTCAAAAGAAAGACAAGACTCCTTACTTCACAGACTAGACAAAGCCATTGCCTCTTCAAGGCTTTCCAGAAAAACCTAAGATCCCATACCGCTACTTCTTCAACAACGATCTCCGATATCTTCAACATGCTCATGAGACCTCCAAGGAACGATATGCATCCTCACTGACAATTTCCGTTCTAGCTGCCAGATATGACTTACCAGACATTGAAGAGACTACACCAATATTCAGCAAATCAGTTGTCACTTACAACAGGGAAGCTCTTCTCGGTATTCAACACTGGCCTGATAAAAGAAAACTCGGTTACACACGCAGATTACACCTTACATCAAGTGAGAATGTCAAGCATCTGCTTCGTATCATTGCTATCATGGAACTCGTGGAAGATAGAAGATTCAACTACACTTTCATGAAAGAAATCATCATCAAGAGACTGGATGAGAAGCAATACAAGTTTTGTGAAGCAGACTTCCCAGATCTGAACCTGAATGACATCGAAGATATGTATTTGGAAAAGGTTCAAGGAAAAATGCTCAACTTCCCAAGTAAAACACAATACAACTTCATCGCGTCTCTACTTCTCTACATCAGACGGTTAATAGTTCAAGAAAGAGTGGAAGACCTTCAGCTGGGCGTTGAAAGTTATTAGAACAACATCAACCTCACCAAACCACGACTCATATTTCCTGGAATTCAAGAACTATCACAGTATACTCTCGTGCAACAACCATCGTTTGGAATCACCTACCTCAACAAGAAGAATCAACTTCATCTTATGAGGTTCGATGAAATTCCGATGTTCTGTGATGAGACACTTTGAAGAGTTCGTGAAGGGATGGCTGAAAGATTGGTTGATGAGAAGAAGAGGTTACAAGAGGGTCAAGAGACTAGGTGGAAAGCTAATGGACGCAGAATGATTTGCAACTTTGTTCACACCATTGAAGAAAGGCTGTACCGTCGTGAGCAGATCAGGAGATTGGAAACCTATATCGGTGTTCGACCTTCATTTCTGGTCTTGACATTCAGACGACATGATCCTCAGTTTACAGACTTTTGATGCTTAGCCTATTGATGAACCTCAGCTCCCATTTTTCTGGTACCAACATTTCAATATTTTCATTATATTGATTGATTTGTAAATTACTACGGCTTGTGCACACATAACAGTGTACAACCCGCACTTTGTACTTAAAGGACCCTGTGGTACGCATCAGTGCTACAATCCTCACAATAAGGAGCGAAAGCTTCTTACTTTTGAGTAGAATTAACAAACTTTTCATGATTTTTACAATTCTACTCAAAAGACAAGTATTACACCTCAATAAGTAATCACTTGTTGAGGGGGAGTACTTGATCAAAAACATCGTTCTAAATCTTAAAGTCTTTGATTAATTTCTCCCCATAAGACTCAAAAAGACATATTTTAATCAAAATGTTTACAAAAACAACATTTAATATGCTATTTTTGAGGGGGAGATGATGAAAAGTGATTAAAATATGATGTCAAAAGTTTTATCTTGTGCGAGCTCGACTCAGAATTGACCCACGAATTGACGAAACAACAATTGTTAGTATTCGAAAGGATTTATCCGAGTAGAAAGTACCGTTTCGAGAAACTCTTTTTAGACGTTTACTTTGACGGGTCTAACTTCCTTTTAGGAATGTAAACAACTTCAAGTTAGTTATTAGGGCTAGTTATCACCTAAAAACTGATAATGTATCCCTTTAACTAAGCAACGTAAACGTGTCCCTCGGGTACATGTCTATTAAGAGTTGATCAATTCAAAAGTGCCAACTCTTCCCGCATATGCAAATTTCTAAAAACATTCATGAGCATATGTGGAGGGGGAGTCTTTCATAAGAAATCCAAAACCTCAAAGTGTTAACAAAAGGTTTTATACTCATAAACACTTTGAGAGATTTTCAAAGATTTGGTTCAAAGGCATCAATAGGATAGTCATGGAGTTACAAGGTGACTAAGGATAGGAATAACCGTCCTATGATCCGCCAGAACCGGAGGGATATACCCAAGGACATCACCAATAGTTAGAAATTAGAAGTCCTTAGGTATGATATGACAAAAGGAGAAAAGAATGAAAGGAGAAAGAAGGGGTTGAAGAATTAAAAAGAAAATGAAATAAAAGGGTGAAAAGAAATTGCCCTCCATTTATTCAACCTTAGGGCAGACACCGGGTTCAATTCATATACTACTGGTAGTTGCTAAGGCAACACCGGTATTGAAGTTAAAAGACGTCATGGACCCAGTGACGCAATGCACTAAACCTTCTTAGCCACTTAGGCATCTCTCAAAAGATGTTTGTTTCATTCTCACGGGGAACCAATGTAATCTATCGAATGTCTATTAGAGATGGTTGATATTGAAATAGGAGGCCCTCTGCTCCATGCCTCCGCATAGGAAACAAAATGTGCACTTATCGAGTCTAGAGCCACGAGATAACATAAAAGATCTCTTAGGAACACGTAATACTTCTACACTAAGTGTCTTACATCATTGGAAACTAAGTGAAAATTATCGAGTCCTACGCAGATCTTAGCAATCTGCCTTAAACGTTTATGAGGGATTTACTTATGTATTTCTCGAATGATTGAACGGAAATCCTGCCAGGGTCAACATCAAACAGCCCTGACAGCAGGTCACTTCGGTGATTCCTTATGGATTACGCTTAGTGTTTGCGATGGTTCCAAACAGTCTACAGTCGTGGGGTGATCTCCAGCGACTCACCTAATTGTGGGTGTACTTATGTATGTCTGTGTAAGACCTCTAGGGGGTATCCGATTAGGATTGGCCTTGGTAAGGATTAGAAGGAGTCTTCATACTACGCTGTCGACGAATTCTAATTCCGAACCTGTAAGTACCGGATGTATTATTGTTAACTGTTTCAATGCAGGTACTACCACCATCCTGAACACCAACTTCCACATGCTCATACTGTCATCTCAACAACTAAGAAAGCTCTCATGAAAGATCGATGCATCATTAAAATCAAAGTCAGAAAAGACAACGATCTAAAGCTAAGCAACGTCTAAAGAAGGATTCTACAACAACAAAAAGAATCTTCAACAATGAAAAGAGAGTCACACACGTATGATAGTTCCAATGTCAAAGAGGTATGAGCATGGTGGAAAGGCGCAAATCCACTGGAGTCTAAGAGAGTGACGAATGGCAAATTACTACATCACTTGATCACTGTCACATCATCAAAGACAAAGAACAAAGAACGATGAATAATTTCAACTAACAAATTTTTGAAGACGTCTAAAGCTATGAAAGTCAACAATTAACGATAAAGATAAAGACGTCTAGCAACCTCGATGACCGTGACAAATCTCACTTCCTCATAACCGATCCTTAGGGTGAGATTGTTAGGATCTAAGTTTATCACTGTTTATCAAGTCTCGGTTATTTCAGTACATGTAATAGGTTGCTACTATATTTATTTTACTTATGTTATGAATGAAGTCCATTAAATGTCCAATGGGCCTCAAAGCCCACGATTTAGACAACATAGGGAGGAAGGGAGTGTTGCCCTATTCCTCACCTATAAATAGGACATCATGTAAAACATTTCATTTTGTTGGTTATTTCATTATCTTAAGGAAACTCTTGCACTTTCATCATTCTTATTGATTTAATCAACCAAAATCTATTCTTATCTCATTTCTACCAAAACCAATACTTGTGTTTACAATATGGTGACCTAAAACCTCCTTTTATAAAACTCTGATAATGAATGATAACCCATTTTTATAAAACATCTCTTTTTGAGTCGTTTCTATTACTGTAACTGTGATTACATGAAGTAATACCCCAACCCTGAATCCGCTGCGATCCGTGAAAATAGGGAGTGTTACACCACACGATCCTCACAATCTACACTTGATCCACACGATCAACACACTATCATTCAATACACAAGATATCCCCAAGATCTCAACAAGATCACAATGATCAACACAAGATAGCTAGAACACACTAAGACGCTTGATGTATGTCAAGATACAATCAAGTAAACAACTAGTAATGCAAGTGCACTACACTAAGACTCTAACACTTTGTATCTTGTTGATACTTTTCTTCTTCTCTTGACAAGTAGAGGTATGTAGGTGATCTTTGTTTGGATGAATTGATCACTCTTTAAACAAAAGAAAACTAACTAATGATCAAAGGAGAGTTTAGGTGATAGAGGAGTTTATCACAGAAAGTTGTGTGTGTAAAGGATGGCCAAAATCTGTGGAATGAAGTGGTATTTATAGGAAATGAAAATCTGGCCGTTTTAAGGAGACGGCACCATTAATTGTCACACAGTACCACTAAATTTAGTGGTACCGTGGTACCGTGCCAGACAAAAACGCTCCCATTTTTGTTTTAGTGGTTAAAGTTCATTTGGGGGAGTTTGGAGCTGATTTGGGTAAAAATATAGCTGTTGGGACTTTTGAATTAATTTTCCCAAATAAAACATTTCATTTTGAATTAAAATGTATTTTTGAAAAGAATGTTTTGTCACACTAAAAATGTGAAGTTCAAGACACAAATTCACTTCTTTGATCATTTGTCAAGTTGTAAATTTGTTTGTTCATACCTAGAGTGATTAACTTAGAAATCGGATATTTTGACTAAAAACTTGTTTACTGATGCGTAGTATTGCGACCTTACAACAGGTTTTACCTCTCAAGGGATCTTAAGAGGCTTGCAATCCCCACCAGGCAGTGTACCTGACCGATGTAGTATAGTGTAGTGGCAAGTATCGGGGGATTGATCGTTCTCTAGGGGAATAGTGTCGTTAGGATTGAAAAACTACTCTAATAGGTCTAAGGGTGAGGGAAGATTCTTTTTTGTATTTTATATTTTTAGAAAAGCAAGTAAAATTATCTCGGGTTTGAAGGAGTGGGCGGAATTAGTTGCTAGTCAACTAACCCAAATATACAAATGCAAATAAAATAAATAAACGAAAATAAAATGGTTGTGAAAACTAATATGGAGAGAAGTGTGTTTACTAAGACTTTATTACTCCCTAACTATCTTTTACTGGTTGATTAGTGTGTTATAATTGCGTGGATGACGGGTTGCACTCCTTAATACCAGTCATGGGGGTGTGTACGAACTTCCCCAACTCTATAAGCTCCTACTTCACTCCTATGTCGAGCCGACTAAAAGCTCCTAACATGGGATCACTAGAATTCGCTCATGCATTAAATACAACCATATAATCGTAGTACACATCCGATCATATTTCTTAAGACATTCAAGCAAGTTACCGTATAGGAGGTTAGCCAGTTTTCTTAAGCCTAACATCGATAAACATTCATCCAATACAATTAATAACACACCATCCAACCAATAATTAATAGTTAGGTTTCATTAGATCTGAGCAAACACAAAGAAAACCTAGCCTAGCATGTTAAACAAAAGACAAGAAAAAGATAGAATCAAACAACACATAGACATATTGAATAATTAATTGATAATTAATTGCGAAAATATATATAGATAAACAGATCTGACGGCGTCACGTTATGGGGTGTGACGCCGTCACCTCGCCGCGGTTAGGGTTTCGTGATGGCCTCTTGACGCCGTCCCCCTTTAGATCCCAAAAATCCATTCTGGCTTATCAAGGACAATCTTCACATCCACCTCCGTTTGTCTAGCTTGACGGCGTCACCTCTTAGACCTTGACGCCATCAGGGTACTGTTCCAGCAGATTTAGAGACTTTGTCGTTTTCTTAACTTTTATGCTCTAAAAACATCCAAAATGCTTCCTTTTCCAGATTTCTTCTCCAAAGTACCTAAAATAACAAAAGGAACGATTTATGGCAATATTTGATCAAATAATTATGATTTAGGGCATAAATGACCCCCCCAAAAGCGGTACACTTTTCGCCTCATCATTTACGTTAATTTTGATGTAAGATGTTTTCACATTTTGTTATCATCAAAACATTAGGATATCGAAAGATGAGAATAACGTTTTTAGACATTATTTGCATCAACAGTCTCCCCTTTTTTGATGATGACAAAACATAAACTCATTTTATGTGAAAACTAATTTCGACAAGTTTTTTGTGTGAGTTTATATCCTATCTCTCCCCCTTTTTTTCAAAGCAAAAAGACTTGCAAAGCTCCCCCTTGATATATACTCCCCCTCATTTGGAGCATACCAAGGAATCGAGCAATGAAGCTAAGTAGCCAAAGAAAAAGAATTCAACCATAAAGAGTATAGAAAAACAAGCCCATGCATCCATTCATAATAATAAGATGTCATACATAAAGTATGATTACAACAACTAGACTAGTAGACAATTACAAGAAACATGTGACATTCTCAACTGACATTGAGGTCCTAAGATTTGCTTTTTGACTCTCAAAAGGGTTCCTAAGGTTTTTATTGATGATGACTAAACATAAAAGTTTAGTTGCTTGGGCTATTAGTTGGAGGGGGAGGTGGTCTAATGGGTCCTTGAGGTGGTGTCAAGAGATGCTCAAGATAAGAGAACATGAGACCCAACTCATTTCTATGGTTAACAATGAGGTTTTGGTTGTGATGACAACATGCACAACTAAGGCTATATGGTTCAAGTGGATAAAGAATGGGATGACCCATTAGGGATTGTGGTGGTGGAGATACGGAAGATGATGGTTAGGAGTACGCAAGTTCAAGAGGAGTTGTAAATGAAAGTGCCAAGGGTTGTAGTGGACTAGAAGGTAGTGAGAGTGGTGTTATCCTAAATGTGGATGATGAAGTTGAGGTTGCCCTAGTGGAATTGGTTTTGGAAGGAGCAAGTGGAGTAGATATGGATGAAGTTGAGTTAGAGTTCAATGGTGTATGAATGTCTTCATCATCATCAAGTGTGAGATCAATAAGGAGTACTTCCTTAGATGGTTTGATATTAAGCCTTGGTTTCTTGGATTTGTGTGAAGTGGTGGCAATGGTTGAAGACATGGTGAGGTTTTTGGTTGATATGTGATTGTGAGCAATGAGGTTGCATGATAAGAGCTTAAATAGCCACATTAAAGTATGCATGGGTGATAGGATTATGTGTTTAGGGAGATGGGGATATAGGAATCAGCTCAAGGTTGCATAATCTAAGGGAAAGGAGGTCAAAAAGTGAAAGAGAATAGTTAAATTCGTATTCCCAGGGCACGGTACCACTAAATGACCCACGGTACCACTAAATTTAGTGGTGTTGTGCCCTATTTAGTGGTGCCGTAACCTGCTGGTGACGAATTTTTCTAGTTATGCATGTTTTAGGCTGCCTAAATGGGTAATTCTAGGGGCACTATTTGCAGCAAATCCTATTACCTCAATCCACTCAAGAATAATCACATGGTTTGTACTCGTACCTCTAAGGTCGAAGGTGTCTTTGATCCCTGTTACAGTTAGGTAACACGTTGTTATTCTGATGGGGAAAAACCTTGTTTATAACATTGATGTTCTTATTTATTATTTCGCTGCATATTCAATGTTATTATGTCCTAGATTATATAAGGTCTAAACAACCTCGAGCTACAACGATCCAACAGTATTGATAAGGATTTATTTGATACACTTTTAAAGGGTTGTTTAAGCCTTAAATCGTAAATATATGGTAAAATATTGCACCAAATCGTTTCTTTTCTCATTTTAGGTACTTGGGACATGAATTCTGAAAAATAGAGCATTTTGGACGTTTTTGGATTCAAAAATGAAGAAAACGACAAAATCAAGAAACAAGTCAGGAAATTACACCTGGCGGCATCACGCCTTAAACAGTGACGCCGTCACATAAAGATTCAAGAGGTGGAAAATATTGCAAGTGATGCTCCAAAGAACTTTTGAAGATATTACACCTGAAGGCGTCAGGTGTTATTGGATGTAGGCTCTGGTACAAAATTAACAAGAGACGGCCCAGAGAGATTTGAACGTGACGACGTCAGAAGGCTTAATTGCACAACACGAAACACTAATGACGGCGAGCTGACGGCGTCAGGACTCATAACCTGACGCCATCACCTTTGTAACTCTATATATAGTTTTGGATTTTTCATTCATTAGTGTGCAACTTTAGAGACAAAAACCCTAGTTCAAATTTTATAGCTTTCTTAGGGTTTTCAAACCCTCTTTTCTTCCATGTTCAATTGAAGAGAAGTTTTCATTTAATCATTAAATATGTCTACATGTTGTTTGATTAATAGTTTATCTTTTCTTTACACTAACATGTTAGCTTAAATTATTTAGTGTTTGCTTAGATAATGAACATAGTTATTGATTGTTGGTGAGTTGTTTATTGTTTAGTTGATTGATTCTCGTTAGGCTTAAGAAAATTGGCTAACCTCCTTTATGTAACAAGCTTGAATGTCTTAAGAACCGTAATCGGATGTGCACTACAGTTTTATTGGTTGTATTTAATGCATGAGTAGATGTTAATGATTCTATGATAGGATACTAAACGTGTCGTCATAAGAGGAGATAGATATTCATAGAGTTGGGGAAGGACGTGCACGCCGCCACGACTGGTATTAAGGAATATAACCGTTCAACTAAACAATTGTGACATTCAACAAATCAACAAAAGATAACTAGGGAGTAGTGAAATCTAAGTAAACACGTTTGTCTCACTATAAGAAGTCAACCACTTTTATTTTCTTGTTATTTTATTTTATTGTTTATTAGTTTAATTATTAGTTTTGGGTTAGTTGACTAGCAACTAATTTCGCCCACTCTTCCAAAACCGAGATCTTTAATTGCTTTCATAAAATATAAAAATACAAAAAGAATCATCCCTCACCCTTAGACCTAGTTGAATTACACTTCAAATCCTAACGACACTATTCCCCTAGAGAATGATCAATCCCCCGGACATATCTATACTACACTACAACGATCAGGTACACTGCCTGGAGGATTGCAAGCTTCTCAAGATCCCTTGAGAAGTAAAACCTTTTGTGAGGCCGCAATTCTCGCATCAAGTTTTTGGCGCCGCTGCCGGGGAATAGTTATTGTTTATGTTTAATTTTTATTTTCATTTAGGTCTACTCACTAGATTCCTATCAAGTGAGATTTTTATTTTCTTTTTATTAGATTTATTTAGTCTATCTTTTTCTTTGTTCCTTTGTTCGTAATCCATATCATCCGCCATCATGGAGGGTGCTAATATCTTAGACCCCGTCATCCCACCACAACAAAACCACGAAAACCCACCCGAACCACCTAGAGCACGTACCTTAGGAGAGTACTCTCGACCTAGTCACCAAGGCTACCAAAACACTATTGAGCTCAACCAAGGAGCCAATGTGTCTCCCTTGCGATCTGACACCATCCGGTTGGTGCAAAGCGGATGTGCATTCCATGGATTTCGTTCCGAAGATCCAAACCAACATCTCAAGGACTTCCTTAAAATTGTTGATTCCATAGACCTTGATGTTTACACTTGAGAGACGATACGTTTGCGTCTCTTCTAATTCTCTCTACGTGACCAAGCTAGTCAATGGCTTGAGCGTTTACCCGCGGGATCCATCACCTCTTGGGATGATCTCACCTCTCGTTTCCTCGCTCAATTTTTCCCACCGGGGAGAACTACCAAGCTAAGGAATGACTTCATAATTTTCCAACAACGTCAAGGTGAAACTCTTTACGAAGCGTGGACTCATTTCAAGCTTACTCCAAAAAGTCCCTCACCATGGCATTGATCTTTGGATTCAAGTCCAAATTTTCTATGATCATGTAAATCAATCCATAAGGCAAACCATTGACCATGCGACAGGTGGCAAGCTACGTGACAAGAATGCGGAAGAATCGTGGGGAATCATAGAAGATCTTGCTCTCTATGACAACGAACGTTGGAATGTCCCCTTTAAACAAAACGGTCAAGGCAATATCTTTGCCTTCGAATAATTCAAGCATTCCCGACCGTAGGATCATGGAACTTGAGGACCAAGTCAAGTTTCTCATGAAATCCTACGAAGCTCCTAAACCTTCAAGCCAAGTGAACAAAATCACTTCTGCATGCGAATTATGTAGTGGTCCTTACGACACTCGTGATTGCACGGAATTCCCCGAACAAGCTTTTGCGGACTACGCATTCTCGCGTACCAACGGAGCGGGAGAAAAGTGGTTCACTTCCAATCCTGGACCTAGGAACTTCAACGAGGCTTATGAGGCATGAAAGGATAAGCCAAACTTCAATTGGAGTCGAACTCAGAACATACTATTCAATGACTCTCCCCCTCTTACCTGGTCTCAACACTATCCTCCCAAGCAAAGTGACCAAGATAGGGTACTACGTGATTTTATATCATCTCAAGAAGCACGACTTGCCAAACTCAAAAACCAATTTAAACAACAACAAACAAAATTGGACAACAAAATTGGTAATTTGTTGAGTGCTATCAGTAACCAAATTATCAGTACCTTAACCAATAGTCCGACCCGGGTTGAAGAAGTCAAAACCACCACCCTCGTAAACAAAACACCCTCATTTGTAAAGATAAAAGATCCTAGTAAGCTTTTCAAACATACATCTTCAAAGGGAAAGCGGATTATGAGTCCACACCCCTCAATCCAAATCCACTTTGTAAACACCATCACTGCAATACCTTCCCCTAAGCCTGAAATTGATCTAATTGACAAGAGTAAGGGAAACACTGAAGGAGGAACTATTGAAACAAAACCTAGTCTTCCCGAAAACCCTTTAGGCTCACATGATGATACAATTGTAGATGACATGGATGATAGGAAGGGCTTAGAAGAGGAATATAATACTCCCAAGGGACCCTCAGGTTTATTAAATAGTTCCCTTATAGGGGAACTTGCGAAAGGTACGGTGAAACTTTCCATTAGCTTCGGGAATAGGATAGAGGAGGTTGACCCAGATGTTTTCAAAACCGTTGTTACCCTTGGAAAGGAGTATATCCCTAACGCCTACATTGATCTGCATTCCCCAATGAATGTAATTTCTCTTTCTCTTTATAACAATATATTTGTTAAAAATCTCGATTATGAGGGGTTCCACTTCGTTAGGATTTCTAGGACTATACCAATTATGGTTTTCATGCACCTATGCCTCTCAACAAAAGCAATCTTTTCACGCATACCAGCCTCTCGAGATGTAGGATCATTTTTTGGGATATTGAGTTTGACCCTGTGGATTTTGCAAGCTCTTGAAGCTATTACAACTGATTCTATAACAAAGCAGAGGAAAGGGAAAAATAAAAAAAGATTGATTCTTTGTTGTAAATGTCTTCAGCCAAGTTTCTTGAGGAACAGGAACTGCACAACTCAGCGAACAACTCCCGATTAAGCATATTAGCAAGAATTAAAGAAAAAATACATGTGGGAGCAGACAAATCATATGACAAAAATGGCCAAGTCAATATTGGATAGTTGGCTAAATCAAAAGCAGAATTAACACCATTTTGTACAATGATCTCATTCTTTTTTTTACAAACACTGACTTGACAACAACACTTTTTCAGTAACTATCCAACTGGGCCATTAGTTCTGGATACTGAAAGCATTTTCATAATAAAGTGGACAACTTTTAATCCAAGCGGTCCATATAAAAACCATACTAATAAAAAAATATTTTAGTGACCTCGATATATTTGTCGTAAATGCCACAACAAATGAGGTCGTCGATAATTAAATAACAAATCGTATTATTTTTAGTATAATACTAATCTAACAAAAATCAAAGCCGAAATAATGTATATATTTTTAAACTTAAAACACCTAAAACTAATCTAACAAAAATTAAACCCAAAGCCCCGTGCGTGCACGGGGATCTAAAACTAGTTAAGCTTTAAAGAAACATAATTTTACATGTTTTGGATGTTGAATTGTTACCGAACAGGACATTAAGCCCTTATACATGCCACGCCACCTTTGTCCCTACATGGTATTTATAACCCCTCCATACGTACGTAGTATTTTGTGCTAAATTTATTTTCAAATTAATTTGATTAGAATACAAAATGGAAATACCAATTTTATATAAAATTTGACTATGATACCAAAACCTTATGTATCGGTACAAGCTTATAAATTGCTCCCTCTTTGTCACCATGAGTGTCTAATATAGATGCACAGTTCTAGAAAAAGTTATTGTAGACCAATGTAACATTGTCTTTGGTTTTTAATCAGGGGCGGAGCCAGAATATTTTTTGAGGGGGGACAAAAAAAAAATTACGACGGCGGAAAAGAGCCTGTGCAAGAGTGCCACTAATTTTTTTTTCTTTTTTTATCCCGAAACGATAACTGCTATATACATCAAATTAAACCATGGCTGAAGTTACATTTATATAGAATTAACATTATAACAAAATGTAAAATAAAAAATAGAAAAAGAAAAATGAGTTGGTTTCCATTATTAATACAAACGTGATAACATCATTTCTCTTTCTTGTGTGACCCACACAACAAATAACATCATAACTTTTTCCCTTTTCTCTGTCTCTTTCATGGTTGCATTTTCTTTTTTCCGTCCACCCGACTGTGTTTTTATCCGGCAAGATTCCTTTTAACTTTTTCGAACTTTTCCAATTCTATCAACTAGAGTGACTTCATTTCATTTACTCCATACTTATAAGGGGGCAAAATGACGAAAAACGCCAAAATCTCTAAAAAGTACACTACGCCGGAAAGTTCTTGGGGGGGGGGGACGTGCCCACTGTGACCCCCCGTAGCTCCGCCTCTGTTTTTAATATACTTTGATTTGTTAAATGTTAAAACTAGAATTTTATTTGAAGACCAACTATAATTATAAAAAATTTACACTTATTGTTAAATAAAAGAATAAAAAAATAGTGTACTTATATAATTTCAACCTACCTAGATTAATAGTTTGGAAGTCATCATTTCCATTCTGGCATGATATTTATGTCTATAACTCTATATAATAATTGCATACATTCACCTCATTTTTTGGCATACTATTAAGTCTATGTTATTATTGCATACATACACCTCCTATACAACATTTGGGGTTAGGCATGACATGTTCATTCTTATATTTTTTTTAGAAAGGCAACATATATTGATGAACCAAACCAAACAAAATACACAAGAAACGACAACCCACTTTCTTAACAAGACGGTTAAAAAGGAGGATCCCAAAAAAAACAAAACCAACAATACAAAGACCATTACAAAACAAGATACAAGAGACTAGCTAATTAAATTCTCATAAAACTAAAACTAAATGTAGGTTCCAAACAAGGAAACCATGTGTCAACAGGCATCAAAACAAAAGACTACCAAACTGACCCACCATATTTTACAAATGCACATAAATAACAATAAGGATAAGTAGCATTACTTAACCCAAACTGTTACCCCACACATATATTTGCAGCAGGCATTCACACAGATAATTTGTATCATATAGTGACTTTCACACATATAACTGCACCAGATCACTGTAACAGATAATTTGCAGCAGCTCATTGTAACAAACACAACAACAGATAATTTGCAACAGCTCACTGTACCAAACACACTTTATAAGACTTCACAAATTTTTTTTTGGTAGAAAGGGTAAAGATATATTAATCACCAAACATGATACAACAACTTAAAACAAACAACACAGTTGGATAGGCCCAACTGAATTTTTACATATATTAACGTGAGCCAAACCTTATTGTAGCCGAATTTTTTGAGGGTCCCTCAACCATTGTTGCCAATCTATCCCTTTACATTTGTTAGATATTCTTGTAACTCACTCCTAACTTTTTAGTTGAATATCTTGCACGATTTTATTAGTACTTGAAATTTTATGACCAAACACACGAGCATTTCTTTCTTTCCAAATGCAGTATCCCGATGGCATGACATGTTCATTACTTTCCGAAAGTTCCGCGAAACCACCTACCACTAGCCTTTGGCCGGAGGGGTTTGTTCTATGTATTGTGAATGCATATACGGGCATATTCTTTGCTCTTTTGGATTAGTTTGTAGATCATGATACTTGAATGTCTTTAACGGCCAAGTTTCGTGCATTTCTTCGGTTCTGAAATAAGAGTTCAAATGCATATGCTTTAAACTTTAGTATTTTTAAATAGCCTTTATAATGGGATAGTATTTTCAATGTAGTTTCATTTTATTATAGTAACAGACATTTTTTTTTCTTTTCTTGTTCGATCTTTTTCTAATTTGTTTCTTTCTAGAGTGTCCTCTATATGTATTATTGGTTTTTTTTTTAAGCTGTGCTTTTCATTAATGTAGAATTTATCTTTACAATGCATATTTTGACAAACTTAGAACATAACCAACATTTGTTGACTTCCCTTGCTTATAGTCCTTAATGGCAAGGCTGTTAAGATCGACATCCTACCATAGATCGTTTATTTATTTATTTTTTTTGCAAGATCAGAATTGTAAGATCGGATCGAGATCGGAAGATCCTACTTAAATGTTTAAAAGTATTATTTTTCTAGTAATTCGTATTCAAAGATGATTGTATAACAAGTTAGAGAAGAAAAAAGTGTTCTGAAAGTTATAGTCATATGAGAATGTGATGCGTAATGCTCTAAAATACAAATATATCCAATCGGTGATGAAGGACGCTGAATCTTTTAATCTAAAAATATTATATTTTACTCTTATTAAACATTTACAGTAATCAACGCCTGTTATATTGTTTTAGTTTAACAATATTCATTCATTTATATTTTATTAATTAGTTTAGTAACCAACGCTTGTTATATTGTTTTAGTTTAACAATATTCATTCATTTATAATTTATTAATTAGTTTGAATAGCAATAAAATCCAGTATCATTAATTATTCCTAACTTTCATTATAAGAAATCCTAGCTATCAAATCTTCATCTTTACTTCTATCTTTAGTCCAGCCTTCAAACTGTGACTCATCTTGCTCTTGAGCTTTCGTTCTAGCCGACTCATCATATATAGATGCTGCATATATAACAAGCACGGATTAGAACAAGTGAAATAACAAAAACATACATAGTTAAAATTCAACATGTTTATATGAAACAAGAACTTAAGAATGAGCACCTGGTGGATACCTATTTCCTTATTATAATCTGACCTTCTGTCATGCTGTCAAAATTTGTAACCTCTTATTCCTTCAGATGCCCTAGCATTGACATATTTCGTCGTCTATAATCTGTATTAAACGTCAATGCTACACATTTTAGTGTATTTGGATGTAAGAATAAAAATATCTGAATACAAGGTACATTTATGTGATTTACCTGCACCCTATGTTTGTCCTAGTTTGGGGAGCTTCTGACTAATAGAAAAGGATAGGTAAAACCATGTCGTGAAACGAAGCATACATCTTCAATACACAAGTATTAGAGGTGGACTAAGCGCTTGGACAAGTTTTCAATTACCTGTAAACACTCAAATATGTTAGCAGTGGTGGTATGAGCACAAATTTCAATAGTCCCATAGTGAAATTTCTGCAGCAAACAATAGTCAAAGATAAGTTACAAAAAGACCATGAGGATGGATATACTTATTTAATACTACTGTACTAAGAAAAAAGTGTTTGAAATTAATCCAGACCCTAGATGAAATAACACGATATAAGAAAAAAGTGTTTCATGTCAACTTAACCCGACCTGTAAAAAATTCTACCTTTTGACCCAAATTGCTTACGCAGCGTGCTTGACGATTCCATTATTTCACCTTTTACAGATAACATCAGTGAGCTACACAATTATACTCACCTCAATAAAAGAGACTTCGTGTGCAATTAATTTAGTGGTCAACCATTCCTCCAAAGTCCAATTTTATGTATTCTTTTTGGGAAGCAAGAGCAGTCAATCTAATTCTGAGAGACATGGGTACCAAATCCACAACAGATAATATGATCTGTTACACCAATAATTGAGAATAATTGTAACAGATGAACACTTAATTATGGAAACAAGTCAAATAAGAATATCGGACCTCTAACTCATGTAACAAGTCCATAACTCTACTCATGTTTTCTAAATCAAAGATGAGAGTATCATTTAAAGCTATTGAAAACAATACATGGTCGACATGCCACAGATGGAATATAACTCCCTTCATGGAAGGGTCTTTATGTATATGTCCTTTTCATGCCTACATCATAGTATATCGTTAGAACCGGTCACGCACAAACTAATACATTCGTGATCTTTTTAAAGCCCGTTTTCAACTAAAACCGGGATCTATTAAGGGGCTCTATACCCATTTTTATAACATGAAATCTTCAAAAGCACCAATCTCACCATGTTCGTCCTAAAACAAATAAGATAGTGTCTAATTTAATCTAATTACGCATACTGATTTTAATCATACGAATATTATTTGGAAATATTTTAAATGCATATACAATCATCAGGATGTTGGCAAGTACGTATTCATAATCTATTAAAAAAAATGGGTAAAATGCAAAAATGGTCCCTAAACTATCACGAAATCGCAAATATGGGACCGAGACAAAAAGGCACGCAAAAAAGCCACTAACGTTACGCAAATGTGCAAAAAAGCCACCGAGAGCGCTTTTTTGCTAACTTCTGTTAGTTTTTCCGTTAGTCAAGGGTATTATCGCATGAAATGACTAATATACCCCTTTAACTTCAGATACAACCCTCATTGTTACCGCCAACTCTTTACCAAATTAAACCGAACACCTATATTCAGATACAATTCTAATTAACGTATAGTTCTGGTTAGATTACATCGATCGTCCATGCCTTTGAATAATACGGTAAGACACAGTGCATTTGAACAGGGGTTTTTGTTTTTGTTTTTTTTTTTATTTATTAAAAGGTGTATTTGTTGTTAATGTTATGGACTTACAATTGTAGGTGGTCATATGAGAAATGTGAAAGTAGTAGAGGTGGATAATGAAACAGAAGAAAAGAGTGGCGGGAGTGATTCAGAGGATTTGGATTATAATCCAAATGATGATGAAGTGATTGATGATGATGATGATCTAATTGAAGATGTTCCCGTAAGTAAGTATGATTTGCTATGCAATAAAGACTGTGAACATCAATCAGGTATACCTGTTTTTACAAAACATTATGCACTGCTTAGAGAGTATGCCCAAGAGTTGGTTAATCAAAATCCAGGCACTACTGTTAGGATTGATGTACAGCTAGAACCAAATCCAGAGAGTTCAACAAGAACTTTTAAAAGGGTGTATGTGTGTTTGGGAGCTCTGAAACAAGGTTACAAAGCTTGTGGCAGAGAATTCTTAGGATTAGATGGATTCTCCATGTCAGGTCCTTTTCCATGTCAATTACTAATAGCAGTTGGGATTGATGCAAACAATGGGATTTATCTAGTAGCATATGTTGTAGTTGATGTAGTAAATAAGGCAACTTGGAGTTGGTTTTTGAAACTACTAGGAGAGGATCTTGGTATAGAAACCAACTTCAAGTTCACTTTCATATCTGATAGGCAAAAGGTGCATATTTCTATTGTATAATTAATCATGTGTTTTATGCACAATGAGAACATGTAAAGTTTTAACACCATCCATAACCTTACCTGTTCACAGAGATTGATACAAGCCATTGCTAGTGTGTTTCCAAATGCTGAACACAGGTTTTGTGTTAAGCATATTCATGAGGAAATGAAGTCACATTTAAAAGGAGGTGTTTCCAAGGACATGCTTTGGAAGGCTGCAAGAGCCACAACTGTTGTTGAATTCAACAAAGAGATGGATCATCTCAAGAATAACAATGTTGCAGCTTATGATTGGTTGCTGAAAATTTCAGCTGAACAATGGAGTAGATCACATTTTTCAGGTAATTCATTAAGTGGCACTGGACAAAAGCATACTGATAATTGATCATATAGTAATATATAATGTGTGATTTGTTTAACAGGCAAAGCCCTATGTGGACTACTCTTAAACAACATATGTGAGGTGTTCAATAGCCAGCTAAATGATGTCAGAGATAGAACCATCATCACTTGTCTTGAATATATCAGGGAGTACTTGATGAAGAGGATTGTGGCAGTTCAACAAATAATAGAAAAGAGTGTTGGATAGCTTACTCCTACTGTGCAAGCCATGTTTGATGCAATAAAAAAAGAAGCTACTGATTGCGTTGTTGAATGCATTGAAGATTCTTTATATAAAGTATCTATGCCTAACGATGATCATTGTGTTGTTAACATGGATATGAAGGAGTGTGGTTGTAGGAAATGGGAGCTGACTAGAATACCATGTAAACATGATGTGGCTGCAATAAACTACATGAATGAGGATGGAAGAGCAGTTGGTATACCTGAAGAGTGGGTTCATGCTGCTTACAAAGTAGAAACATGGGCGCGTATGTACACATTCAAGATCAATGGCTGTTCTAGCCGAAGATACTGGCCAAGAATTGACCCTACAACAGTAATAATACTACCCATTCACAGACCTCAGGTTGACAGTCTAACAAAAAAGAAGAAGTCAGATGATGAGCATGCAACTCCAAGTTCTGCATGTGTTAGCCACTGATCTTTGAACAATATATTTCACTTTACTGTCTTTTGGATTCTATGTTTGTACTCTATATTTAACTTTATTGTTTTTTGAACAATGTTATATGTATGTCTTTGTTTATTCATGTTATATATCTGTATTTGTCTATTCATGTTATATGTATTGAGGAGTTGGGATGTAACTGTTAAAATGGGTCAATGGATAACTTAGTCATTTCTTAGAAAGAGTATTTTTAGTACAATGGGTCAAATTGAAAACCTTTGCGTACTAAATACCTGAGGGGTTTGGTTTATGTAGGTTAGGGTGGGTTACTTTTGTAAAATTATGGTTATGGTTTAATGAATGAAATGAATCTTATGTGTTCAAATATGGTTTATTAACTTGTCAATGTACCAATTGCATTTTGACTTTCCAAAGTCAACCTACAAATGTTAAATGGGAGTGATGTATACACTCATGCCAAACAGCCCCTATCTAGTTTCTGCATAAGCTGTATCATTGTACCTTGTGAATGTTGAAACACAAACATAAAAATCAAAAATTGAAACACAAACATATTAGTAACATAAAGATCGAAACTTTCATTGATCATACGAGTTCACAACCATTACATCACCCAAAAGTTATCTAAACACTCTAGTTTAGTAGTTGGAACCGCTACCTTCCGCATCACCCCTTTTCTTCCTTTTCTTCAATTATTTTTTTTTTCTTGTCCTTCTTATCCTTCAGATACTTAAACACAACTTCAAGACGGGAAATCCTCTCTCCCAAATCATCAAACTTTGGTAAAACGGTATCCACAGTCTCTTCCTTCTCCTCCTCCTCCTCCTCCATATCACTCAAAAGCGCTTCATAGTAGCCATCTTGTTTCCTAAGATAGGTCAGAATCTGAGTTCTCAACTCCTTAGGAATCTGCCTATAAGAACCATACTCATCAATTGGTTCTGCTCCATATGCATCAAGAAATAAATCATTTAGATAATAGGTTCTCAAAACTTTGTCAAATTCCTCTTCCTCGGTACCAATGTAGATGCCCTTCCCTTTACCATTGTTTGCCATCGTGGGTTGTTTTGATCGTTGGGATATGTGTGTTTCGGTGGAATGTGTGTGGTTTGGTGTATTTAAATAAGCGGGATAAAGATGAACTGAATAGTCGCTATGCAATCGCTTAGGTTGCCGAGTTACACAAAAAGGAGGGAAATGTTAATCTCTTCGGATGCCACGTGTGTTTTTGGCTCCAAAACTTAAGTTATAACTTTGCAAATTTGGTCATTGAAATAAAGTGTGGGTAGTCAAAGGCGGGAAACGAGTGATATGGCGATAATACCCTTGACTAATGGAAAAACTAATGGAAGTTAGCAAAAAAGCGCTCTCGGTGGCTTTTTTGCACATTTGCGTAACGTTAGTGGTTTTTTTTGCGTGCCTTTTTGTCTTGGTCCCATATTTGCGATTTCATGATATTTTAGGGACCATTTTTGCATTTTACCAAAAAAAATAGAATATTCATAACATGTTGATCAACCATGATAATCAATAACATCATTCTGACAAGTCACAACAATGAAGCTATTAAGAGAAGTGAGCCCATCTCCAATATAAAGGATCAAGAAACTGCCATGTCTTTTTTATTTATACTTGCATCGTATAACTTGAGATGCTTTAGGATATAAAGTCAAACTTATTTAGCATAAGATACACAAATACTTGCCATTAAATCCCTTGGACAGGATTAAAAAACAATGATGATATAACATCTTTAAGAATATACGGACTACCATGCCCATCTCCTTTACCATACATTAATTGTGCCGTCCTGACGACGTCTGCTGCATAGTTGATATATTCCCGAAAGAATTGTGAATTAGCATGTGCTCGTTCCTTGTTGAGTTTTTTCCATGTCTCATCCATCATCATTTTAATGTATGTTCTGGCTTCAGCCTCAGAAGCACCACTCTCATGCATGTAACACTGGACTGCCTTTGGAGTATCCCCTCTTGCAATTTCGTCCTTAAAAAACACGGAAAATTAAACGTTACTAACAACTTCTGTTTGCTATATTTCGAAACATCTTTAGAAATAATACCTTTTATTTTGTGGTAAAGAAAATATGAATTACGTGTTAGCAACATTTTTTATGGAATGTTAGCTTAACCCCGAATAATATAACGACATACCGAGGATGTTGCTAAGTCATCAACAAGTCGGAAAATTATAGCCGAGTATCTAATTACATTCTCTGAACTTTCAAAGCATTGCAAGATTTCTTCGTTTGAAACAGCCGATATTGAAAACATAATATGGGCGAGTATTAGTTCACATGCTATTGTTTCACAAGCATTGTTCAAGTACTCTTGGAGTGTTGGTGTATATCCACTGTGGTACCACTTTGCCTCTACAAGGCCTGCCTTGCTCCATTCTGCCCACTGCAATATTACAATCCCAGAAAATGTTCAGATTAAAATCACGATATCAATAATCATAAGGGATATATATGTATAAAGTTAATTACTGCTTTCTTTAGGTACGGAAGACAGAAGAATCCTGTGTTCGTCAGTGTGTTATATGCCATCTCGTTTACTGCGTTGTAGAATGCAAGGAAAGATATCTTCATATAATCTGGAAGTTCTTGAACCGCATTTATATCCCATCTAAGAATTTATTTATTTTAACGAATATGTAATTTGTGAAAATATTACGAGCAGTTAATAAACATGGAATCTGGGAGGTAAGACTATATCAATATTTACCTGCATATAACATCCGTAAATTGTTCAAGTTCATCTACAGTACCATACACGTCATAGACATCATCGATAGTAGTTAATATGGCATTAACCTTTGTTAGATTTCTCCTTCCAAGGCTAAACCGAGGTAGGTAACTAAAACCAACCGACCATAGGAAGTTCTCCACCAACCGGTCACGAGTAAAGGGTAACTTTGTTGCCCAACATGTATTTTCCCACCACCTATTCATGGCATCACCAACAATCATCATTAGTTAGGAAACAAACTTATTATCTTTACTTTTAAGAGGTATTTGTTAGCATGTATCCTTCACCCACACACTGCCAATGTGATCCACATATATAAAATGTTACCTTGATGCGTATTTCAGATCTTCATGGTGGATAGCTTGAACCATATTAAAATCTAATTTTGCTAGCTCAATCAATGTGGGATTCATGCCACTACTTATCTCATATGCGTCAATAAACCATCTCGCCTCTACCCTTGGTACTCTCCAATGCAGAGGAAGCTCTAACGCATGACTTACAAATGATGATATACTTTCATCAATCTTCTCTAGATTTTCCGTGAGATATTTGGTTGTGAAGTCTTTAACATCATCCAATATGTTCTCATCCTCGAAAGAATGATAGGATGCCTCATATAAGTTCAAAATTCGAACCATATCCTCGTGTGAGCATGGGTTAACATTTTGAATATTATCCTCAAAGTTGCTAAATATCTCTGGATACATATTATATAAACATAACGTTTAGCTTCATTATTGAAAAACAAAATATATAGGTGTACAATAACTTAAATTACCAGTTTGTGTTAGTTACGATATATGTTTTCTTTGGTATTTATGCATCTTATTTTCCTTTAGTTGCCTGAGTACATGTACTAATGTACACATACAATATTATGGTCGAAAATGAAACACCACATATAATAAAAGAATGTCAACCTTGAGGGACTGGATAATCATGTTGTCTTAGTAGTCGAAAGCCAAGAGCTTTAAGGTTCAAATCCATTTTACTCCACTTGTCATGAGAGTTGTAGTAATTGTTGTAAACAATCTCCAAGACATCTCTAATTTCATCCTCAAAATGATGCGATATTCCAAGTCTCTGTAGTTTGTCCACCAACTCAAGGCTACTCAATGGATTATCCACGATACTCGTTTGGCAGTGTTGAATCATCGTCTTTACTACTCCTTTTAATGTATGTCTCCTCGCTTCGTAATCTCCTCCCTGTGTACATTAAAATAGAATGGAAGATGACCATAACTTTTCATTATATATATATATATATATATATATATATATATATATATATATATATATATATATATATATATATATATATATATATATATATATATATATATATATAAGAACCTAATGAAACATATAACTGGGAAATAAATGATAATCGTACGATGTATTTAGTAGATAGTGATTGAATATGATCATATGACCATAACGATGACTCAAAATTTGCGGTCCGTCTTATAGTGGGTTCAACCGCAATGGAATCTGGTGATGATGGATTTGATGAATGTATTGGCTTGCAAATATCAAAACGTCTATTTCTAGCAAGAGATTTTCTGAAAGGAAGAACTGGTGATGAGGGATTTGATGAATATATTGGCTTGCAAATATCAAAACGTCTATTTGTAGCAAGAGATTTTCTGTAAGGAAGAACTGGGGCTGAAAAGAACCAAACTATTGAAGCCATGGAGAAAGATCGGTTATGCTAGCAAGTTACAAGTTTGTCTATAGAGGTTTATAAGTAATTGCTATATCATGTATGCATGTGTGTGTCTATATATATATAGGATGTTGCGGATTAGTCATAGCGATGTATCTAGTCAACCACCTGATCTCTAATAAAAAAAGCGGATAGCAAAATCGTAATTTTCTCGTCATTTTTAATAAAACTCATTCATATATCACAGTTCCTCTTTACATATAAAACAACTTTTTATTAAAAAAAATTTCAGCGATTCTTATTTTATTTTACATATACTATCTTCTCAAACCTTTTCAGATTTTTTTTACTAATATCAATTTTAGGTATTAACTTCACAATTTAATTAGTACTAGTAAAATGATTTTTTTTTTTCAGCGGTTATTACTAAATTTGTGTTTAGGTTTTGTCAAATTTTTTCACATTTTTTTTTTTTTTTTTACTAATTTCACTTTTTATCATAAACTTAACAATTTTTGTAACTGTAATATAAGCTTTTTTTTTTTTTTTTTTCAAAAACTTTTTCAAAGGTTTTGCTAGAAAATGCTTCTAGTTTCATGTCAATTACTTTTCAGAATAAACTGGAAATTTTTAGTTTTTTACGTTATATTCATGGTTCATTTAAACAGTGAAGATAATTTTCTTTTGAATTTTTTTTTCAATGAATCTTACTTTACTTGTAGCATGTTTTCAAATTTTTTCAAAATTTTTTTAGTTGATATATGCAGTAAACTGAATGATGATATTAAGCTTTCATATATTAAACTTAACTTTGATATTAAGTTTTTTTTTATGAATGATGATATTAAAATATGAAATCATAATATCGCAATGAAATCAGCAATGATATCAATTATAAAAAAAACTTAAGGTCATTCTTAAGAAAAGAAAAAAACTTAATATCAATATTAATATCATAATAACACTGTTGATATCAAAACAATCAACAATGATATTAACCATTTTTAAAAAGTAGCAGGGTACCCACGCGATGCGACGGCGGGGTATCCTATAATTAAAAATCATGACGAATGATATAAGTTTTTTTGTATGCTATTTAAACAGCACCTAAGTTACATAAAACATGCGAATTAATAAGGGCAAATTACCTGAAAATGTATGCAACTTGCCACTTTTTCCCATTGTATGTAGCTTTCTCTTTTTTTTCCCAATGTGTCACTAAACTTGCTAAATTCGTCCATTGTGTGTAGCGGTGACTTGATTCACCTGCTGGAGCAGGTTAACCTAACGGTCGTTAGGTTTATCATTGCACCGTTAGTCCTTTAGAGTAACGATCGTTTATCATGGCTACATACAATGACAAAAAGTAACAAGTTAGATGACTTTTATTATTTTTAAAATTTATGTACGTTTTTTACATGTTTTTGCACACATTTTTATACACGCTTTTATACACACATTTTTATATTCGTTTTTATGCATGTTTTATACGGATTTTCATACATACATTTGTATACACGTTTTTATGCACGTTTTTATACACACATTTTTTATACACACATTTTTATGCACGTTTTTATACACACGTTTTTTATACACACGTTTTTTATATTCGTTTTTATGCATGTTTTATTTCTGTTTCAAAAGAAACCAAAGCTATCTAGACTGTTGAGGCAACATTATCAAGATCTCCTAATGTTTTAATGATGACAAATAAATCTTCGGAATACATAAAATAACAAACGTTAGCCAAAATTCCCCGACATCCACATCTGCTCGTGACGCGCTGCCCACGCGTCAACGCGTGGGCGACGCGCCAGGGTTCTGTGATTGTCGGACGAATTTTGAAAGTCGGCTTTCCCCTTACCCGACAAATGTGGATCTTTCAATACAGGTATGAATATGCTATGTGCTTAATTGAGAACACTCGAAACGAGTTTTGGGATTAGAGAGATCCAACTTTTAAAACACCCGTTTACGGGAAAAACGCCAACTCATGTTTTTTAACTCTCGCCTCTAGCCAAGGCTTTTCTAAACTTAGGGAGCTTATATATTTCACGTAAAAACATGTGAAAGCGTCCATGTGCTCATTACCCGGGGTTACGTCCTCTCTAATCACTTAACGGGTTTACTCCCTTATTGGTCAAACTAAGTCAAAGGTCACTTTGCGTTAACGCATCTTTTCCCGCTTGGGTTATGCTTTATATCATGGCAAAGCACTTAGATTGTTTGTACCAAGGTGTTAGTTGAGAACGTCGAGTCGTGGAAAGTCACGAGTTATGAAACTATGGATTCTCGACGTTGTGTTACTTGGACTTATAAGTAACCTATGATTTTCTCAACTCATAATATTAATTGTCTAAATCTTTTCTTCTTAATGACAATTAGATTATTTCTTAATCTTTTCTTAATCACATCTTTACAAAAGACAAAACCACCAAATCTCCCACAATCCTTCCCAAAAATTCTTTCCCAACAACCTCTTAATATTCCCTTACACCCTTCTTACACTTGTACCTTTGTCTCCTCACAAACTCCTACACAATATTCCTCCTTACAATATTCTCTCTACTTTATACATTCCCCATATACACTTTTCTACACACACATACTTTCATATACTACTCACATACACATACCTTTTCATTCAAAATACACACACTTCACTCACATACCCTTCTTCACACAGACTAGGCTCCCCATTAAATCCTTCTTACATATTCCTTATTTTCTTACACACATCATATCCAACCAACATATTCCTTACAACCCCAACAACTTTATTTTCAAAATACACACACTACTCTCACAACCATCTCTTCTCTACACACACTAGCCAACTCACCCTTAGGCTCCCCATCACATCATCTCTTATATTCCTTACACACATCTCATCAAACCTTTTATTCCCTTACACACTTACACAATCCAACTCATACCTTATATTCCTTACACACTTTTCATCTCAACCATCCATTTCTCTACAACACATCTCAACCATCTATTTCTCCTTCCTCCCCAAGAAATGGAATATCCTTTGGAATATTCTTCTCTTAACCCAACCATGGTTCATTTCTAACCCAACTATGGTTAGTTCTCTACACATTCATATCTCACCCAACCATGGTTAACTCTTAACCACATCAACATCCACACTTTCTCACCAATGAAGGAATATTCCCTTGGATATACCCTTTAACCTAACCATGGTTTATTCTCTACACACTCATATCTCACCCAACCATGGTTTACTCTTAAGCACATCAACATCCATACTTTCTTACCAAGGAAGGAATATTCCCTTGGATATACCCTTTAACCTAACCATGGTTTATTCTCTACACACTCTTCTAACTTAACCATGGTTACTTCTTAACCCAACCTCTAACACTCTTCCCTTTAGAGGAATATCCCATGGCATATTCTCTTCTCTATTATGCCATGTGAGGAATACCATTTCTACCCCTACCAAATTATCCTTTCTAATCTTCTATCCTTGGTATTTGGTTTTCTAATAAACACTTCATAAAACATTTTCCAAATTGGCTATTTGAGTTGGTAAACCTTAGATTGATTAATGTTAAGGTTTAGTGTGAAGTACAATGGGGGGTTTAGCAACGATAGGTATTTATAAGACTCAACACCCAAGACTTGGGAAAAATCAACAGAGTCTTTGGCGCGCTACCTACGCGTTGACGCGTGGGTGACGCGCCGGCCACGGTAAATTTTTCCCAAGTTTGGATCTTGGCCTATAAATACCATCCTTGCCCTTTGTATTCCTCACCCCTTGCCATTATTCTTTCTCTCTAATCTCTCTAATTCTATCTTGTGTTCTTAGTTAAACACACTAACATCTTTGAAAGAACACATCTCCTTGCAAGGGAAGAATCATAAGAACTTAATCCACTCTTATGATTGTGTCGAGGGTCTTCTTATCTATACCCTTTCTACTACAATCGAGTCTCTAGGTTAGGTTAGGGCTTGATTGAACAAACAATCTTTTATTCATTCACTTGTTTGTAAGGGAAGTCTTGTGTCTTGGTGACCAAGCCTAGATCATTGGGGATCTAGTTGGGGTTTGATACTTCCGGGTGGAAGTTTTGGTTGTGGTCTTGGTGACCAAATGTTAAGTCGAATCACGAGATTCTTTAGGGTAGTTTTCGAGGGCGGAATACCGTGGGGGTAACTCCTTCTTTGTGAGCATAAATATTGGCGAATATTGGTGGAGTGAATTGTAACGGTTTGTTGTCCACCGAAAGGATTATACTAGTGGAAAAGTATCGTGTCGTGGATTCGCAACTGGACGTACGGATGATATAAACCCCCCATCCGGAACCAGTATATATCGTGGTGTCTCTCTACTTACTTTATATACTTTGGATTGTATTAGTGGTTACTATTGTTTAAACCACTTGGTGTTCTTCAAGGCTTAAAGTTATTAAACATTTAAAAAGCCGAAGAAACCGTATTCACCCCCCCCCCCTCTACGGTTCTACAATTGGTATCAGAGTGGGATACTCAAGTTTTCAAGCATTAAAACCTTCCTGTGAAGGTGTTTTAAAGTGAAAACTTCTTTTTCAAAAATTTGAAACCCTAAAATCAATTTTTGGAAAAGTTGAGTATTAGATCCATGGCTCAAGAGAACCTTATGTCATTGAGGGGTAACACAAGTGGTTATGGATACTCCAACAAGAAAGATCCGAAGACATTTTGTGAAGACACATGGAGCGATAGTGATGAAGGTGATTATGAAGAAAGGAACGAATCATGTCTCATGGAATTCGGATCTCAAGAGGTACATCTAAACCCTTCTTACTCAAAGAAAGCTTTAAATATTAATGATTTACAAAATGATAATTTTTAACTCATAGAAACGAATAATGATTGGATAAAAGAGATAAAAGCTTTATTTAGAGAGAAACGTATTTTGCAACAAGAAATAAATAAACTTGCTAATAGAGCAAAGGAGCTTGAACTTGAAGTTGAGACAATAAAAGTTGCAAAAACCAAAGAGGTGGTTGAATCTTGCATAAGTTGTGAAAAACTTACACATGAGGTTGACTCTTTGGAAAACAACTTGTCTAACCTTCAAGATGAAGCTTTAAGTTTTTCAAAATTCAAAAAGAGTAGTGTCATTTTAGATAATATGTTGAGTCAACATAAATTGTCCCAAGATAAGGAAGGTCTTGGATTTTCAAAAATTTATGAAACTACTCTAACGAGTCAAAGCAAACCAATCATGTTTGTAAAAGAAATTAAAAATGTAAAGTCAATATCCGTAATTCTTCAAAGTCGTTCTTCAAACACTCGTGGTACTCAAGCACCCTTTACAAAACATGAAACCACAAAACAATTTTACAAACCGGTTTCAAGTAATGGACTTGAGTACACTAAAACTAGAATCGACCAAAGACCTCTTCTATCAACACCCAATTTGAGACATTCAACTTCATACAACCAAAAACGTCTATTTCAAAACAAACCTAACCTATACAAACGACCTTCATTTCAAAAGAGAAAAAGTTCATACAACAACCGGAGGTCTTCACATAACTCATCCCAAAGGAGAGACAACTCCCACCCAAACCAAAGATATTTTAGAGCGAACATTTACCAAAACATTAGACCAAGTTTTAAACACCAAAGTAATTTTCAAAATAATCATTGGTCGATGTTCTCAAGGTATGGTCTTGAAACACTTAGTGTCTTACTTCAAGACCCAAGGATGTTCAATTTGGAATGCTTTATATTAACCACAATGGACCCAACAAACATTGGGGACCAAGTTTTTGAGTTATATGTTTGTTAGGTATAGGCTTGGACCGACCTATTAGATTGTCGAAAGTGGTTGTTTCGAGCACATGATCGTAGTAGAAGATTGTTTACTTCATAGGGGGCGTGATGATGTATATAAGTTAATTTTGAGGAAAGGTCGCCCTTAGTCTAAGCATCAATGGTGGATCTTTATCTCGTGGTCATGATACAAAAGTCATTCATTAAAATCGAGATAAGTTTTCCTTTACACTTACGAATCTTTAAGTGCTTTATATGTTAGTTGTCAAAAATATTATGTGAACTTGTTTGATGCTAGGTAGCTTATTTTGTCATAACATGAAATTTAGGAGAACTTAAGAAAATTAGAGGCGATTAACATAAAATGGGATTAAAATTGGATGCTATATGCTTAGGAAATTTATTCATGTGCTTGCGACATTCATAACTTGAACACATCACAATCTAAGTCTTAGATCTCTAAGAACACATAAAAACAATCAGCAACTAAATCCAAAAGAAGAAATTAAGTTGCTTTAGTATTTTGATCATAATTTCTTAATTCAAACTCCAATTTAGTTGATTCAAAAGGCTACGGAAAGTGAAAAGGGAGATCTACATGTTAATTTTTCTAAATATTTTGAAAAACTTTCATCTTGCGTCCATAATCTCTAAAACTTCTTTTCCACACTCCATGGGAATCCTATTAAGCATTTCTAAACATAAAAAAAGCTAACAAATACTTAGAAATGGGAAAACAATATTTCTAATTGAAGTGTGTTGTCTAGAAGTCTTTTGCAAAGTCCTTTAGGTGCTCTTAGAACATATGTACTTATGTGACTAGGACTTATGTCAAGGCATGGAAGGAAATTCTAATACATGATTTCCAAGAGGAAAGATATCTATCAATTCATTATTCAAACATTGATTGATAATATCCTAGATTCTACATGTCTATACTATGTGTGATGGACAAGAAAATTTGACACAATGTATTCTATTACGAGTGTTAGAATTGAAAGTCAGTTGTGTCAAATTACCAAGATTAGATAAAATTTTGGATCACAACTTACATTTGTGTTGAATATTTTATATCTAACTCTAATTGTTCAATTTATATGGCATGCTTTGTGTTTTAGGGTAGAAAAGGATAAACATTTATGCAAACATACAAAATTAATTACGTAGTTGAAGAGAATTCCCGTGGATTGAATTTGGTATGGCTTTGCATAACAAACTAAAATACCCGATGAATAGACTTGATAAACTAAGTATTTCATTCGAAGTCTTAGAAACTTATTTTGTTAATGCAAGTGACAAATAAGGATTATCAATGTCGACGTACTACACAACAAACTATAAACCGGAGATATCATGCATTGTATATTGACTTTCTATACATGTTTGATGGTTTATAGGATCTAGTTTGTGTATCTAATAATAAAATATACACTTGATTTCTATGCACAAACAACTACACTCTTGGGATGTCTTGTATGAAAATACCCGTACTTGGTACATGCATGATAAGATGTAGGATCTATATTGTGTGAAAATAGAATCATTTAAATTTCAAAATGATGATCAAGGATATATATATACACAACCAACTACAATAGGAGGTATCATGCATGCATAATTATAGGAACTAACTTGTGTTTCTTTATAATCCAAGTTCAACCAAAAACGCCAATAAAGAATTGAGATTTTTGGAACTTAAAACAAAAGCAAGTTGTTTCAAAAAGAAGGAAATAACAAACCAACAATTATACCATCAAACATCTAAAAGGAAATATCACTTACCAAACTTTTAAGAACATCAACCTAGTCTTCATGTGGATAGTTGCATGACATACTTGAGCGACTTTTGTGATAGATGATTATATGCCCACTAGTGTTTGTATGAGTCACTTGCTACTTATGATGGTATGCTTAGTTATATGTTATGCTCACTTATCGTAATGATTAATTGATGATAGGTTAGATACTATGTGGTTACATGCTTATTTTTTAATGTTATTAAGCAATAATATGAAAAATATGCTTGCACGAAAAACAAGTTTTAAGTACTACATACTTATGTGCTTACCCACAAAGATATTTTCTACATGCTATATGCTTAGTAGTTGTATGAGAAATGTGCTTACATGAGAAATATGTTTTGATGCTATTTGCTTACATGCCTACTTGTCTTGATTTCATGTTTGTTGCTAACATGCTAATTGCTTGCATAACTATTAATGATAGTATATCGTGAGCTCACAACACCAACACATTATCTTTAATTAGACATAATGTGCTTAATTTCATAATATGAATTTTTACACTATCCACTCATGATCATTCATTATGCATGCATCATCAAACTTCAGGAAAATAAGTTTTAAAATGAGGTAATTGAAGGAAATGTGAATGGTGCACATCTTCATGTTTTTCTAGATCTAGGGTAATCTAGGCATTCTAGATTGTACTTGATTTAGATGATATTAAGCTTTTAAAGCTTATTTCATGCAATTAGGAATTAAGTGAAAGGCATGAATGAGATTATAATTAATTTGTTTCCTAAGATAATAGATATGGTGTAGTTTTTGAATTCACTTTAACATCATAAAAGGGTTAACATTGAGCGGTTGTGCTAATCTAGGAGAGAGTAATATACGGTGCTATTTACTTTCTTAGGAATCCCCTTATGCCATGACTTGTTATTTGGAAGTAACTTGTGTTTAGGTCATTCGTATAATTTGCATAATTAAGGTATTGAGTATGATTGCCTTGCGTATATACTTAATATGCCTTCTCATGTTTTAAATTGGATTGTGTTAGAAAACATAGTATACAATCTAGACTTTTGGTTAGTCTTCTTACCTTTGGATTATTTATGATCATACTTACACTATTGGTGAAAATATTGCACAAAACCTTTCAATAGAATGCACCTAAAGTTGAATTCATTTACCATTAGGATTTTGAGTAGATGTCACAAATTAAGTCCAGGCACACACGCACTTAAAAGTAATTAGATATCTATCGCATCTCACCTTGAAAATTTAGGTCTTGCTTTGCTCTCGTAAAGTGTTTAAATGTGAAACTATGTGCTTTAATTTGAATATGCATTATGCTTACTTGAGTATGTGACATATTGATATGATGATGTTGTGCATATGAATGCTTGATTTTATTATGTGATATAGTGGCATGATTGGACTAACCCATGTTGAAAGTATCCAAATGGTAACCTAACCCATCTTGGACCTTCACATGTGAGCATTGTTTGGTTGTTGTGTGTTGTATTCCATGTGTAGCTAGGCCACCGCAAAGGTGAGGCTCTTGACCCATGGATCCCCGCCTTGGAACAAGGGGGAGCAACGATCTAGGGGGAGCTATGTTCAAGGGGAAGCACGTTCGGGTACATACATAAGCTACTTCATTTATCCCACAGGCCCAAGTTCGAAACCTGGCTTGATTAGAAGTCCCGCCTTTTTGATTCGACAAAAGGGGGAGAAAGAAAGCAAGAGCGTGAAGACCAATTCAAGTTTAAGACAATGGCTTCAACAAATTACAAGGCAAGATCAAGAAACAAGCAACATCAAAGACGCGCTTTGTCTTCGCTAAGTTTTGTAATTTTATTTGCTTTCGGAATTTATATGTCATCATCAAAAAAGGAGGAGANACCTGGCTTGATTAGAAGTCCCGCCTTTTTGATTCGACAAAAGGGGGAGAAAGAAAGCAAGAGCGTGAAGACCAATTCAAGTTTAAGACAATGGCTTCAACAAATTACAAGGCAAGATCAAGAAACAAGCAACATCAAAGACGCGCTTTGTCTTCGCTAAGTTTTGTAATTTTATTTGCTTTCGGAATTTATATGTCATCATCAAAAAAGGAGGAGATTGTTAAGGTAACATTATCAAGATCTCCTAATGTTTTAATGATGACAAATAAACCTTCGGAGCACATAAAATAACAAACGTTAGCCAAAATTCCCTGACATCCACATCTGCTCCTGACGCGCTGCCCACGAGTCAACGCATGGGCGACGCGCCAAGGCTCTATGAACGTCGGACGAATTTTGAAAGTCGGCTTTCCCCTTACCCGACAAATGTGGATCTTTCAATACAGATATGAATATGCTATGTGCTTAATTGAGAACACTCGAAACGAGTTTTGGGATTAGAGAGATCCAACTTTTAAAACACCCGTTTACGGGAAAAACGCCAATTCATGTTTTCTACCTCTCGCCTCTAGCCAAGGCTTTTCTAAACTTAGGGAGCTTATATATTTCACATAACAACATGTGAAAGCGTCCATGTGCTCATAACCCGGGGTTACGTCCTCTCTAATCACATAACGGGTTTACTCCCTTATTGGTCAAACTAAGTCAAAGGTCACTTTGCGTAAACGCATCCTTTCCCGCTTGGGTTATGCTTTACATCATGGCAAAGGTCACTAAGTCGAGTCGTGGAAAGTCACGAGTTATGAAACTATGGATTCTCGACGTTGTGTTACTTGGACTTATAAGTAACCTATGATTTTCTCAACTCATAATATTAATTGTCTAAATCTTTTCTTCTTAATGACAATTAGATTATTTCTTAATCTTTTTTTAATCACATCTTTACAAAAGACAAAACCACCAAATCTCCCACAATCCTTCCCAAAAATCCTTTTCAACAACCTCTTAATATTCCCTTACACCCTTCTTACACTTGTACCTTTGTCTCCTCACAAAATCCCACACAATATTCCTCCTTACAATATTCTCTCTACTTTATACATTCCCCATATACACTTTTCTACACACACATACTTTCATATACTACTCACATACACATACCTTTTCATTCAAAATACACACACTTCACTCACATACCCTTCTTCACACACACTAGGCTCCCCATCAAATCCTTCTTACATATTCCTTACTTTCTTACACACATCATATCCAACCAACATATTCCTTACAATCCCAACAACTTTATTTTCAAAATACACACACTACTCTCACAACCATCTCTTCTCTACACACACTAGCTAACTCACCCTTAGGCTCCTCATCACATCATATCTTATATTCCTTACACACATCTCATCAAACCCTTTATTCCCTTACACACTTACACAATCCAACTCATACCTTATATTCCTTACATACTTTTCATCTCAACCATCCATTTCTCTACAACACATCTCAACCATCCATTTCTCCTTCCTCCCCAAGAAATGGAATATCTTTTGGAATATTCTTCTCTTAACCCAACCATGGTTCACTTCTAACCCAACTATGGTTAGCTCTCTACACACTCATATCTCACCCAACCATGGTTAACTCTTAACCACATCAACATCCACACTTTCTCACCAAGGAAGGAATATTCCCTTGGATATACCCTTTAACCTAACCATGGTTTATTCTGTACACACTCATATCTCACCCAACCATTGTTAACTCTTAACCACATCAACATCCACACCTTCTTATCAAGTAAGGAATATTCCCTTGGATATACCCTTTAACCTAACCATGGTTTATTCTCTACACACTCTTCTAACCTAACCATGGTTACTTCTTAACCCAACCTCTAACACTCTTCCCTTTAGAGGAATATCCATGGCATATTCTCTTCTCTATTATGCCATGTGAGGAATACCATTTCTACCCCTACCAAATTATCCTTTCTACTCTTGTATCCTTGGTATTTGGTTTTCTAATAAACACTTCCACAAAACATTTTCCAAATTGGCTATTTGAGTTGGTAAACCTTAGATTGATTAATGTTAAGGTTTAGTGTGAAGTACAATTGGGGGTTTAGCAAGGATAGGTATTTATAAGACTCAACACCCAACACTTGGGAAAAATCAACAGGGTCTCTGGCGCGCTGCCCACGCGTTGACGCGTGGGTGATGTGCCGGCCTCGGTAAATTTTTCCCAAGTTTGGGTCTTGGCCTATAAATACCCTCCTTGCCTCTTGTATTCCTCACCCCTTGCCATTATTCTTTCTCTTTACATTCTTTCTCTCTAATCTCTCTAATTCTATCGTGTGTTCTTAGTTAAACACACTAACATCTTTGAAAGAACACATCTCCTTGCAAGGGAAGAATCATAAGAACTTAATCCACTTTAGTGATTGTGTCGAGGGTCTTCTTATCTATACCCTTTCTACTACAATCGAGTCTCTAGGTTAGGTTAGGGCTTGATTGAACAAACAATCTTTCATTCATTCACTTGTTTGTAATGGAAGTCTTGTGTCTTGGTGACCAAGCCTAGATCATTGGGGATCTAGTTGGGGTTTGATACTTCCGGGTGGAAGTTTTGGTTGAGGTCTTGGTGACCAAAGGTTAAGTCGAATCACGAGATTCTTTAGGGTGGTTTTCGAGTGCGGAATACCGTGGGAGTAACTATTTCTTTGTGAGCATCAACATTGGCGAATATTGGTAGAGTGCCGAAAGGATTATACTAGTGGAATAGTATCATGTCGTGGATTCGCAACTAGACGTACGGATGGTATAAACCCCCCATCCGGAACCAGTATATATCATGGTGTCTCTCTACTTACTTTATATACTTTGGATTGTATTAGTGGTTACTATTGTTTAAACCACTTGGTGTCCTTCATGGCTTAAAGTTTTTAAACATTCAAAAAGCCGAAGAAACCGCATTCACCCCCCTCTATGGTTCTACATAGACGTACAATATTAGTGTTGCTTTTAATCTTTTAATTTAGGGCATCGATACAGTATTGATTATATATATTTCACTAAATATTTAAGAATTGTTATTTTTAATATGTATTCAATTTGATTTTAATATGTCCAATAACAAAATAAATGGGTTAAAGTTAAATTTTTTTGGCTGATTATCATAACGTAATGTTTACTTGCATAGTTGCATGTGAAATTCCGGTTGGGGAAACCACTGAATTACGAACCGTGTTTTTGTAACTTTTGCAAGGTGAGATAGTATAATATCATTTGTCAAACATGATGAGGATCAAAGTTTGACATAGATATCCTTACAAGATCTATCTTATAGAATCTTATGAAATAGCGAGAAGTACAAGTTCTAACTCTTAGAACATTGTAGGATGAGGTAGGGAGAGAATTTAGAGTAGAGAAAAATAGAGTGTAAAATGACGGAGGAACAAAACGAAAGGGTGGGAGGAAGTGGAAGGATGGATTTTATAGAGAGGAGTGAAGAGGAAGGAAGGAAGGCAAGGGATGAAATAGGAAAGTACGGAGGAGTGGGAGGTAACGAAAGAGTGGAAGAGTAGGAATAGGTGGAGTGGGAAAAGGGATTGGAATATAGGATTAAACGGTAGACTAGAAAGGCGGGAGAATAAGATTTAAACAGGAGAATGAGGAGAAGCGGGAGAATGGGATTAAACGGAAGAGTAAGAGTATAGGATACCTGAAAAGATGGTATCCTAATGGATTTAAGATTCACTAGATTCCTTCAAAGTTTGTTTTCCCCCTAAGGTTCTTCTAATTCTAAAGTAATAGGTTTTGACCTAATCGATGAAGAGGGTCCTAGATGGGGAGAAGGGCTAGGTGGTTTCTTATCTAGGGGTTTACTAGGAGTGTCACTATTCTTAGGTAAAGTTTCGGGTTTACTCTTTCATCCTAAGTTGTCTATTACTACGAGTATCACTATTACTATAAGTATTACTATTCCTAGGTACTTGAAACCGGCTAAATTATCATCCATAGTATCTTCCTAATGTGTAACCTAAGAAACGTCAATTCCTATGATGTAATCTAAAATCCTCAAATGTCTTATTCCTAGTTATAACTAGTAACCTCGAATTTCTAATTCTGGGTTATAAATGCTTAGGGTAAGCTCGGGATATCCTAAAGGTATATTATTCCTAAGAATTTCTAAATCCTCAAGGTTATCTTAATATGGGAGAGGTAACTTATGAGGCTAGGTCTAGGTAAACTATATCCTCAAAACAGTTTGTTCCTATTTCTTAACCTATTAATCTAAACCTTCTGTGCTTCTAATTTGTTCCTATAGATAACTTAAGGGTATGACTAATTCTAATATCCTCGATACCAAGTATAATTCTTATCTTAGGCTAAATCCTATCTTATAGAGATGTTTTCCTAGTCTATAGATTTAGCCTGGTTTGGTTTCTAACCTCCATTTTATTTCCTATTTTCTATTTCCTCAATGATTTTATAGAGATAACCTATCTTAGTGATTTAAGGTATTTTATACCTAAACTTATGTTTTCTAGAGATATCCTAAAGTTATTTCTAACCTCAAATACAGGAATCCTAGAGAGGGTAATGCGGGTTTTCTTAAGAGGGAAACTAACACGGGAATCATAGTGATCTAGGGGAGTAGGAAGTAAAGAGGGAAGGATTGGAGTATGCTTGTATATAATTGATGAGGCGAAAAGTGTTACGCTTTTAGGGGGTCATTTAAGCCCTAAGTCGTAATAATTTGGTCAAAGATTGCCTTAAATCGTTTCTTTTGTCATTTTAGGTACTTTGGAGAAGAAATCTGGAAAAGGAAGCATTTTGGACGTTTTTGGAGCATAAAAGTGAAGAAAACGACAAAATCCCAAATTATGCTTGAAACAGTACCTGACGGCGTCACACCTTACAAGATGACGGCGACACTCTTTGATGAAGAGGTGGATATGAAGTTTGCACTTGACGGGCCAGAATGATTTTTGGACATTTACACGTGACGGCGTCACGTGTTAGAGCATCAAGGTGGTCACGTTTTAAGTTAAAGAGAGACGGCCCAGAACACTATAGAACCTGATGGCTTCAAGAGTGGATCTAGGCCATCAAGGAACCCTAATCGCGGCGAGATGACGGCGTCACATGCTAAAGGGTGACGCCGTCAAGTTGTAAAATCTATATATACTTTTTTATTTTTCTATCATAAAGAGAGGAACTTTGGAGATAACTTTTGGTGTAAATCCTAGTACGAATTTCTGCACTTTTCAAGGGTTTCATACCCTTGTCTCTTCCATGTTTCATTGAAGATAAGTAATCCATTAATCATTCAATATGTCTATGTGTTGTTTGATTCTATCTTATTCTTGTCTTTACATTAACATGCTAGGCTCGGTTATGTTTGTGTTTGCTTAGATGTAATGAAACCTAGCTTTTGATTATTGATTGATGGTTTGTTATTAATTGTGTTGGATGGGTGATATCAATGTTAGGCTTAAGAAAACTGGCTAACTTTCAATTGGTAACTTGCTTGACTTCTTAAGAAACCTGAATCGGATGTGTACTACGATTAATTGGTTGTATTTAATTCATAAGAGAATATTAATGAGGCCATGATAGGATACTTAACGTGTCGTCATAGGAAGAGTTATAATCTTATAGAGTTGGGGAAGGACGTTGATAGTCGTAGATCTAGCAAGCAAGCTTGCAAACCACGGATCGTTGTCCCAACGAGGGTTGAACTGATCTCGTCACTCAAGACCGTGAGCTATGTGTGGTGAATAGGTTTGAAAGATGTTTTGGTTTTGTTTATACTACAACGACAAATTAAAATGCGGTTTTAAAATAAAGCAAAGCGGTAAAATGACATGAAATAAGTAAACAAGTAAAGCAGCATGTAATAAAGTGACTAAAGAAAGCGGTAATAAAAGTGCGAATAGAAATGAAAGCGGTAAATGAATTTAAAAGACAATGTGTTTGCAAAGCGACGCGAGCAACTTCATTAGCTTGAGCTAAAGTGTGTTGTGAGGTTTTTCATTTCGAGATTAGTTGTCAGATTAATTTTAAAAAGATGATATAACTCTAAACAAGTGATTATCGTTCAAGGGTTCAATTGCTTTGAATCAATTTACAATCCACAGCGTCTAATTAACTTTCGATTTGTAATCACAAACGTTAAGAACCCGACTCTAACCACCAACCAGCACTAGCAATCCGAGTTAACTACTCAAGACTCGGATATTAAAAAGTAAGCGTGAATAAATGAAAGAGAATTGGTTAAAATTAAGTATAAAAGTTTAAGGTAAAATTAAAGACTACGACTTAAATCAAGAGAACGGCCTAAAGAAGGATTTTAGAAAATTTCGACGGTCTAGTAACGTTTAGATCTGAAGAAAATATGAATCCATCACTCGTAAACGATGAGGGAACCAAAGTCTTAGCTCGATTTAGAAAAGAAATGAAATTAGAAAAGAACTAAAGAGATTAAAAAATACTAGCAAAAACACATATACTCCAAGCATGTTGGAGACGTCGATACTCGCAAAACATGACCCTGACTCGCAGGAAATACTGAAGTCATCTCGCAAGAAACCTAAACTAAGCCATACTCGCATGAAGAGGTTTCATACTCGCGGAGGAACATGGCATCCCATACTCGAGATTTTCATATGCAAGAGCGATGGGTCGCCATGACTCGGCAAGATATAAAAAGTGTCATACTCGCAAACTATGGTCTTTCATATCGCAAGAACATGGATCGGATACTCGCAATATTCTATACTGCGAAACAATATGTCCATATGCAGAAAAGGAAACCATACCTCGAAAACCTAGTTCTTACTCAGCAGACGCCTAAATCTAGGTAAAAAACTAGACAACTCGCAATAATTATTGAAGAAAAACTACTCGCATTTAATGTTTAAGCGTGACAAAAGATTAAGATTCAACCAAAACTAATGAAAGCTTAATGAAAACAAGTTTTAAAACACTAAATAAGCTTATAAAAGCTAAATAAGCCGCGACTCACAACAAACACCATGCAAAGTTGACAAAACTTATAAAAGCTTGTAGAAAAGATTAAGATGACATGAGAATAAGCTAAAAGGATTAAAAGACTTAAAATAAAGATTGATAAGAACGTAAATAAGCTAGAAAGAAAACATGGAAATAAGCTTGCATAAAGAGTAAACTTACCTAATACATAAATAAGCTAAGACTAACCTAAAACTACTCCTAAACTAACCAACCTTCCAAATGAGGAGGTGATATCTATTTATAGGTCAAGAGCTTAGAAAGTTTTGACAATATTGCATCTTAAGCCCTTGAACCTTTACAATTCATGAAATTACACTAAAACTATGTTACAAAATATTAAATGTTCTTAAACATTAAACGTAATACTCGGTAACTTGAGGACTCGTGTTGACATTTCTCTAAAAGTCTTCAAAGATGTAAAAATGATCACTAGCTCAAATTCATGAAGCTTTTCGTAATAATTAGCTTTGAACTTCGCTTAAGCATCTCTTTCGTTTTCTCGAGCCTTTAAGAAATAACTTTGTCATCACGGGCTTTCGTTGAGTAAATATCATCGTTGACTCGGCTTCTTGACACTTTTCCACATCTCGTGCTCGTTTTAGGCTTTTTGGTTGACTTTTATGTCGTTTATGCAATATCCTTCCCTGCACGACCACAAACACAAAAACACAATATCTTTGGCGTTTAGCGTTAGTTTTTGGTCTTTTAATCACTTAAACTAAGGTCAAAAGTATGTGTAAAATAGCACATACCAGACGTATACACCCCCACGAATGGTATTAAGGAATACAACCCGTCATCCACACAATTGTAACAAACTATTCAATTAATGAAAGATAGCTAGGGAGTAGTGAAACCTAAGTGAACACGTTTTTCTCCATATAAGTTTTTCTCACATTTATTTTCTTGTTATTTTATTTTTATTGCATTTGTAGCTATTTGGGATAGTTGACTAGCAACTAATTCCACCCACTCCTTCAAAACCGAGATTTTACTTGCTTTCATAAAATATAAAAATACAAAAAAGAATCATCTCTCACCCTTAGACCTAATTACAGTAGTTTTCAATCCTAACGAACACTATTCCCTAAGTAGAACGATCAATCCCCCGGTACTTGCCACTACACTATACTACATCGGTCAGGTACATTGCCTGGTGGGGATTGCAAGCTTCTCAAGATCCCTTGAGAGGTAAAACCTTTTGCAAGGTTGCAAAACCACGCATCAATATAGGAGTAGTTAGGAGAAGGCTCACTAACTAGGGGAAACTAAGATGTTTCGGAGGAGTGGGGATTAGGGATGGAGAGGAAAGAATTCAGATCTCTATGATGTAGAAAAAGAATTCTCATCATTAGAGGAAGTGATTTAAGGGATTGGGTTTTTGGGAAATGAAAAGAGATGAAGTTCGAGGGAAGTTGTTATACATGACGTATAATGTCAGGAAATAATGGGAGCGGAATTACAACTGCATAAGGTCATAAATAACTTGTTTTTAACAAGCGTCGCTATTTATGTCAAATGTTTTGTTGTTAGATTTAAGAGGATAAGGATTTTAGGCAGATTGCCTAAGGAAGGAGAAGAAAGAATAGGAATGGGGAATTGGGAACGGACTCAATAAAATGACACTTTAGGCTTCCCTAAAATGCCTAAAGTTCAAGAACAAGTATCCTTACGAGACTGCTCTCAGTAAGATCTTGGGTTTGAAATCGAAACCCAAATGAGTTAAAGGTTAAAAGTTTTGAGAATCTAGGAATCTAATGCATCGAGACTACTCCTCCTAAATTCCTAGGGGTTGAAATGGGGTACGGGTTTAAGGTAGGTTATAACAAGTACCCAACTTGTTATATTTTACGGGATATGTCTAAATTCCTAAGGGTTGCTATAAGTTTTGGGATGACCTAGGGTAATCAAGAAGAGGCATACCTAATCCTAGGTTAGCTAAGTTATCCTAAATTTAGAGGCACTAGGATGTAAGAGTGAGTAGTACCTAAGGCATATCTTATGTTGTTGATTTCCTATTTTTGTTGGGTCTATTAGATTTGATGATACAAAACAAGAAAGAATGAAACAATAGGGACTTAATACGACAAGAAGCAATTATACAAAAGATGGAGAAGTAATTGCTTGCAAAAGAAGTTATATTTATTAGTCCTTCGTAGTATTTTGTAAACCCTAAATCTCTATTATATAAAGAGATCAACGGTTAGGGTTTTTATTAAGTCTTCTATAATGTAGTAGACTAAAGGTGTGTGTGTGCAACCTAGACGTAGGTTATAAACGTCTAGGGTTAGTGATTAGTTAGTTAGTTAGTTCAGCCTCAAGGTCAAGTCCTTGATCCCTGTTACAAGGTGTGTAACATGTTCTACCTTGATCAAGTAGAATTGGGGCTTGGAGGAAAATGTATGAATGAAAAACCTTGTTCATAATAATGTTAATACTTTATTGAATATTCCGCTTTCATTGTTATGTATCCTAGATAATATGAGGTCTAAACAACCTCGAGTCATAAACGATCCAAGAACTTATTAGATGGCTTGTGCTCAAGTTCTATCAATTGGTATCAGAGCGAGGGGCTCTTGATATCTAGGTTCTACAAGGTTTTTACTCGTTGGAAGAAAGCTGCAGTGTGAAGAGGTGTGATCGACTTTTTAAAAGGGTTAATCATCGTTTTTAAAGGTATCGATTTTTTTTGTTTCTGTATGGCGATATAATACAATATGGAAACAAATAATATTGATTGCTAACAACCTCGTACAATTTAATCGATTGGAGTCTTGTGCATGATTGGTCCAAGATATGATTTATTCAAATCATGGGTTGATGAAATTAACTGAGAGTATTGAAGGATATGGAGCAATATATTTAATAATTGGTGAGTTATTTAAATTATCTTATATTGATTCAAGATCATATGCGTTAGAAGGAAATTGTTTTGCACATGGGTTTGTCGAGGGTTGGGATTCGATTTGCTATGATAAGATATTATATTAGTGAAGAATATTCGTCATTGGTGTCGTCTTGTGCATGGTAAGATTCATTAAAGTTTTACCTTGTACTTATTGATTGGTTGATTATTTTTATTGACGACAAAAGCAATATATAGTGTGGGTCTAATTTGCTGAAGCATGGCATGTTGGAATAAATTTTGTACTGCTGCTACAAAGTACTTCTCTTCACAAAGTATTGCTCGTGATAAAGTACTGCTTGTAAACGTACTACTTGAGAAGTTGCTGCTACATGGTTTCGTTTGCTGCAGTGACGTTATTTTTTTTAGTAAAGAGACGTAATGATGCTGCTTGATTTGGTACTATTTCAAAGTACTGCTCCATTGATTTAAAGTACTGCTCTTGTAATTAAAGTACTGCTTCGTGTTTCATTGAATGTATTGCTCGTTATATCAAAGTACTGCTCTCATAACTTAGTACTGCTGCGTTTACATTGAGCTTTATGGACATGTGTTATGAGGAGTAAGGGGAAGTCGAGATGAGTTTGATTGATTTTGGATTACACACACAGAATGGTTATTTGGTTCACACACACAGGAAGAAGTTTATGTTCTTAAAAGATTAAAGGCTCGTTCTTATTAGATTAATTGATTACGAAGAAGGTTGATTATCATTTATTTGATGTTGTAGTTGAGTTTCACAGGTTTGTGTTTTATCATATCTCAAGGTGGGTGTTACACTTTGAAGATAACTTGTTTGTTTATACGGTGGTGACAACAACTTGATGAATCTAGCAATGTGTTATTTTTCTTATGATGCTCTATGCACATATTTGCTATCACTTGAAGGAGTTACGCTGTAGTGTTCAGTGTCTCATATAGTTGAGGATTTATCAAGAGGTTGAGGTCTACTTATACTTTCTAGTTTGGTATGAGTTTGGAGTCACGTGGATAGTACAAGATATAAGACGCAAGTTTGGAAAATTCAACTTCTTCATCAAATTCGTTATACTCAGTTTTCTTCATCAGTGATCACTACATAGAGCCTACAGAATTGAAGATTCAAGAGATGGTAAACATATTAGTTTCAAGGGAAGCTTATTGATTAAATGATCAACCATCTACATGCACTACTCGAGGGGAAGTTTATACTGTTTATATTCCCTATTTGTTGATAACAAAAAGGGGAAGAGATGTTTGAGTGGTATGGCATGGATTAAGGGGAAGACAAAGATTGTTTCATTCATGGTGAGATTTAATTATCTTAATTTCTCTACTTCGTCTAGGGAAGTTCGTACAAGATTCGTGGTTCTTTTGTCATCATCAAATAGGGGAAGATTGTTGGGTCTATTAGATTTGATGATACAAAGCAAGAAAGAATGAAACAATAGGGACTTAATACGACAAGAAGGAATTCTACAAAAGATGGAGAAGGACTTGCTCGCAAAAGAAGTTTTATTTATTAGTCCTTCGTAGTATTTTGTAAACCCTAAATCTCTATTATATAAAGAGATCAAGGGTTAGGGTTTTTATTAAGTCTTCCATAATGTAGTCGACTAAAGGTGTGTGTGTGTAACCTAGACGTAGGTTATAAACGTCTAGGGTTAGTGATTAGTTAGTTAGTTAGTTCAGCCTCAAGGTCAAGTCCTTGATCCCTGTTACAAGGTGTGTAACATGTTCTACCTTGATCAAGTAGAATTGGGGCTTGGAGGAAAACGTGTGAATGAAAAACCTTGTTCATAATAATGTTAATTCTTTATTGAATATTCCGCTTTCATTGTTATGTATCCTAGATAATATGAGGTCTAAACAACCTCGAGTCATAAACGGTCCAAGAACTTATTAGATAGCGTGTGCTTAAGTTCTATCAATTTTACATATCCTAAGGTATTACTTATTCTAAGGCGAAACTCTTAAGGCTCTAAAAGGCATATTACTTAGGGTTTTCTTCCAAGGTTTTCCTAAATCTATGGGTTTGAGTTAGTAATGTTTCCTAGGTTTGATTTTTGACATACCTCCTCATCATCAATCATCTTTTCTAAGGTGCAAATCCTAAAACGGGCAAAGGCTATCTTATGGTGGTATCTCATTTGGTTTTTCCGTAATTTAGCTATCTTAAAACGGGATTGTTGTAGGGTGTTTCTTAAACTACTGTAATCAGGTCGGGTGCCTAAGTTATTATCATGACCTTCTTCTATCTTCTTAAGAAGGTCAAGGAAAATTTCATCTAAGTAATTTAAAATATCTTCTACCTGATCTTCCTGATGTTCTAAGATTGTCCTAGTGGGATTTACTGCGACTTCAACTTTCCAAGATGAAGTGGGGGAGTTTACTAAGTAAGGTGTGGGTGTTAAGGTATAGGGTTGCCTAGGTTCATATCTAGGGGTATAGGTAGGGATAGGGTTCCTAGGTATATAGGGGTCTCTAGGAAGAAAGAACCCATGTGGCTCAAATCTAGGGGAGGGAAATGGTGGGTGTAAAATAGTGTTCGGATGAGTAATAGGTGATGCCTTAGCATAGTAATCTCTAATGTGTTTTAAGTGTGGGTTATCTATGAAAGGTGTAAAACCTAAGGGTGACGGCATATCTATACTATTCCTAGAGTCTTCTAAAGAGTCAGTAAAATAGGGTTTTGAGGGATAATCTAGTACATTCGGATAGGAATGAGCAGTCTCCGTATGTAAAATAGATGAGACGGGGGTAGAGTAGTAGGGTGTAGACATAGCTAGATAATAATAGAAATAATATGCATCATTTAGCAGTTAAGCAGTTAAGTACTTTACTAACCTGTAGCCTATGTTGTTGCGGAGGATGGCAGTGGCACTGAGGACTTTCTTGGGGTTTAGGAAAAATAGTTGTAGTTTAGGTTTTGACCTTGTTCTCTACAACTGAGGCTCTGATACCAATCTGTAACACCCCCATTTTCACGGATCGCAGCGGATTTAGAGTTCGGGTATTACTTCATGGAATCACAGTCACAATAATAGAAAACGACTCGAAAAGAGACGTTTTTATAAATACGTTATCATTCATTAAAATATCAGAGTTTTATTAAGATGAGGTCCCATAAATCTAAGTGTAAAATAGGGTTTGAATGATAACAAGGTTGAAAGTCCTCCAAGTTCAGTGCCGCTTCATGCCATAGATCTGTAAAAGCCATATACCTAGGATACATGCTAAAAAAGTCAACCCTAGGTGTTGAGTGAGAGTCATAGGTTTAAGTGATAGTGAATACAAGTTCCACGGGGTTCAGTTGTTACACCCTTCAAGGAAAATGTAGTGTGTGTGATAATTGTGATGCATGCACAATTATCAAGTGTTATGTTGTTGCACTAAGCTCATGAACCACACGTTAACAATCCGGGTCATGGGGGCTACAGACCCAACCATGAGGGGATGGGAAGGATAACTTGCCAAAGTTAATCCTTCAGAGGGTTCAAATATAATACTTATTGGTACTCTCCAGAAAGAGATAGTACGAACGGAAGTTGTCAAACTCCAATAGATGTATCAATTATATTCGCGTTCACTTGTGTAAAATATCACAAGCGATTAGATCATGAATTTGGTTATGTAGTGGTGGCAGATAGTTTACTCGTGCAACAACCAAAGAAAAAGACTTGTATTCGGTTTAAAGTGAAAAAGTAAGCATGTATCCCCCTCACAGGGTTTGTAAAGCATTTAGAAAGTGTGAGGCTATGAAAACTCACAGAAAAAGAGTGTGAGGCTATGAACTCACCTGGGCTTAGGGAAATCTGATTGATGTAAAAAGTGACTCAGAGACTAGACTGCCTACTGACGTATCCTGGGGTTTGTGGTGTGGTTATATGTCAAGCTTTAGTTATCTTTGTTTAAGTTTCTCAAGTAATCATTCTTAGGGTTTTTAATGCTTTAGATATAACATAACACCATTCTGGCCATCACAATTCAGAAGTATAAAACTCCTCACATGAAGCTCCCTACTATTGTATTATGTTATCAACCTAATACCGTTCGAGCCATCATAATTCAGAAGTTAATACTCCTCACGTGAAGTTCCCTACTATTTAGTTATGTTGTTATTTAGAGTTTAATTATAACATAACACCGTTCGGGCCATCATAATTCAGAGGCCATGCAATAATCATTTGAGGAGCCAGGGCACTTTAAATCGTAAACCCAACAAACTCGTCAAAACGAAATATCCACATGATACCCCTCACATGAAGCTCCCTAGTATTGTGTTATGCTTCTAAATTAGGTTTTTATATTTATATGAAAATACTTTCACCTTATACCCTTATATTTTATATATTTACAAAATCTACCCTGAACTTATAATACTTATATCATTTAGACTTATAACTATCTAGACTTGACACAATTAGTTCCTATACTTAAAAGCGGAGAGAGGAATTCCTCTAAGCCGTATGATCAATGTTAATAACATTTCTCGATGCTTATTTTGAGAAAATGACAGAAAAGACCCTTGGACTTATAAGTTTTCAAAATTTACCATTTATACCCTTAACTTTATAACTTTTGCAAAACTAGTCCTTATAAGTTTATAACTATTTAACTTTTTATCCTAAGGTTATATAACTTTGCAAAAAGGGTCCTTATACTTATAACTTCTAAAAAATGTCAAAAACAGTCCCTAGACTTAAAATTTTCAGAAAGTTACCATATATACCCCTATGCATGGAAAACTTTGCAAAACTAGTCCCAATTCCATGCAAACTATATTTTTATGAAACAAAAAGGTTTCCTAGCTTATGGTTAACTAATATTAGATTATCTAAGTTACCTAAACTAGCTTATAGCTTATGAAAAGGGCTTATAGCATTTTAAAGGCAATTCGACATTATTTAGGGTTTTAAAAAGAAAACTAGCAAATGAAAATGATCAAGGCTCAAGCAAGGGCTCCTATGTGATCTAAGGCAACCTATAACTATCCTAGGACTGTAATAAAGCTAATAGAAGCAAGTATGAAAGCTTACATGACCAGAAGTGGGGGAACGAGGGTTTTAGGGTTTCCTAGGGCAAAACTAAGCTCGATAGAGCTTCTAGGCCTATGGTACTCGACTTCTAGGCTTACTAGGACTCTATTACTACTACTAACTACTTGGAGTTTAAGGTGAGAAGAAGAGAAGGTGTGGTTTGGAACGAGAAGGGGTACGAGGGTTTATATAGCCCTCGTTAGCCTTGGTGGCTAAGCAAGGGAGGTCTAGGTGTCGAGAAGGGGAGGGAGTGACTAAGGCAAGCTACTAGCTGACTAATAGAAGCTACATGGTGAGTCTTGGAGACTATAGGCGGTTCTGTGGTTTGTGGTGGAAATGAGGTCGCGACACAAATAGGTAACCAACCTTCTTGTAAGCAACTATGGTGGTGTGTGCTAGGGTGCTAGCTTGTGACATGATGGTGTGTAAGCTGCCTAGTAGGCTGCTAGGGGTGGTGGTAGGGTGCTTACTTGCTTATGGTAGGTTTTAACTATGTTTAGTCTTAGTTTAGGTCTTAATCTAGCTTAGGGTTTATACTTAAGGTTTAGTGCCTAGTTTAGGGTTCTATGAGTGTCTAGTGACTAATCCTAAGTCCTAAGAAGCTTATACTAAGTGGTGGTAGCTTATGGTAAAGATCTTGGAAGGTTTAACCTAGTTTCTGGGAAGTTATAACCTAGTTATGGTTTTGTGCTTAAGAGACTTGTACCTAAGCTCTAAGAGGTTTTACTAGGGTCTAAGGGTGCTAAGATATCCTATTCTTCCTAAGGTAACTCATACGTAAGCCTTGGACACTTTCAAACTAGTTTAGATAGGCAATTAGGGTTTTGTAAACACATAGGCCTAATTAGGGTTTATTATGGTTTTGTGATGAGTTTTGTGTGCTAGATTGATAGATTACTTATTGTGGTGTTGTTGTGATCTTATGCTTTACATACCAGGAGTTCACAGGGTGTGTGAGTAGAGATAGTTGGCTTGTGTTGATACGTGAGCCAGTCTAGAGAGTCATGCAAGTAGTTAATGCACATAAAAAGCAAAAATTTACCTGGGAAATACCTGACATAGGTATTTGTAGTGGGAATGATAGTGATGAGATTTAACGGGTGGTTACAGTCACCTTGTAAAGCGTGACGTCGTCAGGTGTATTTTCCAGCCTTGTTCCTTGATTTTGTCGTTTTCTTCACTTTTGACTCAAATAACGTCCAAAATGCTCCATTTTTTAGAATTCATGTCCTAAGTACCTAAAATGAGAAAAGAAGCGATTTGAGGTAATATTTGACCATATATTTACAATTTAGGGCTTAATTGACCCCCTAAAAGCGTATCAAATATTCCTATACTTAGGATTTGCTTGTCCTCAAGCAAATGAGTTTTCACCAATCAAAATACAAGTTATGGGTCATTTAACATTAATATAAAAGTAGCTACAACAAATGATTGTTCCACCTTAGTCAAAACAAGCACGGAAATTATACACTAGCACCTCACATTAAGTGTTTGGATACTCTCATCTCTCGGGTGTTATAAATTTATATATCACATATGGAAATGGAAAAATATCACTCACTACCTGTCATAGCAAATAGATTACCAAAGGATTGGGAAAGGATCAAAACCTCTACCACTTAGGCATAAGCACCTAGGACAAACTATCAAAGAGGTCTTTTAACGGGTTGTATTGTTAGGTGTAAGGGTATGGAAAACACGGTTTGTTGGATAAGGGATCTTTTACTGGTGGCAAGTCAATTGTCTTGGTCAATTACATGTACAATGAGGCATTGCTAAGCCAAGACTCGACTCAACTCAAACTAATTACGAGACACTTTTTGGTATTTTTCAAGACACTAAAATAACTTAAACATAAAAGAAACGGGATGGTAGTCCGTATGTTTTTTTCTACTTTTCCTTTTCTACTTTTTTTTTTGTTTTTCATATTTTTTGATTTTTTTTCGTACACTCTTGCCCTACCATCCAAAATAATACATCAAAGGGAGCTCTTTTCCTCCCTACACTTGAACTTTTACATAACTAGAAATAAAGACTCGAATTAAGAAAATCAAAACACTTGGAGTACTTTAAAACATTAACGCATATATGGGGGTAATATATGATGTTCTTCCCCATTACTCCACAACACTAGTACTTTACCCATGAGTCCCAATCATCCCAAAACAATATGTACAAGATATGACTCGACTTAGCAACCATGTAATCAATTAGACAATTAACAAAGGGTTTAAACATGTAACAATAATGCACTAAAGATGAGTGCATACAAGGCATGCTAAGGCGATTTGGGTGTACATTTGGGGTTGGATTGTAAACAAATTCTTCCTTTAAGTAACCGGAATGCGCTATTCAGAATTTCTTCCTTTCGGTCTTTCCAATCACTTAAAGTTAGAAACGGAAAAGATAGGCTCTGAGGGGTGTACTAGGGGTATCGTTTACTAAAAAGGAGTAAAACACAAAGGTGTACTAGGGGTATCGTGTACTACTAATGAGTACAACGCAAAGGTGTACTAGGGGTATCATGTACCAAAAATGAAGTCAATGTAATTATAATACAGGTGTAAAACAAGGGTTATCCTAATGCCTCTTATCATATAGTAAATCCTAACTACACGAATGTAGTCTCACTAGCGGTCTTGGGATGCATCGCTAACACAAGTTCTAGAATCTAAATACTACCGGTACACTCACAAGCATCAACAATGATTGCTTTTTCCTAATAATCTAAAGGCGAACCTCACATTTTTGGGGTGGAAATTTTTGAGTAGTACGGTTTTTGTGCTAGTCATAAAATTCCTATCCATGAGACGCTTATTAAGACTAATGTTTCACTCCTATAAGTTGCAAAAAAATTTAAATTTGCCAAAATTGTCCTAACAAGTATTTCTCATAGTTTTATTACACATTTACTATTAAACAAAACAAAAATCAAGTGGAGTTAGAGTTTCTAAGGTATCCCAATTTACCCTCCCTACACTTAAATCGAACATTGTCCCCAATGTTCCAAATAAAAGATGTAAAAACAAAAATAAATGAGAATGAAAGAAACTAATACTCCCCTGATTCGTTCGGTACTGACGATGTGGTAACATGGTTAAATCTCCCTCCAAGAAAATGAACATGAAAAGCTTCAGTCCTGTAACATAATCATCTTCGTGTCCAATATAACCTGTAAAGAACTTAAGAAAACAAACACGAAACCTCGCATAAAATCCACGGTATTATCTACATAAAGTTTAAACCCTAGAGAGCAAGGTAAGATATAATGCTTGCAAAATAAATGTTTACAGATTCCTGGTGTTTTAAAATTAAAGATTTTATGAAACTATACAATTCCAGCAGAAAAACAAAACCTGGAAAATTTTTTAGAACTAACACTTAACGCCTTCAGGTTATAACCATGACGCCGTCAGAATTGATCTGACAGAATTCTTTATATTTTGTTTCTGGAAATTCTGTAAAACTTTCATTGTGACTCGATACAAGCATTTGACTCTAACAAGTACTAATATATATGTTCATATCCTAATTGTTATTGTTCATGTTTAATTCATTGTTACAAACAAATGTGATCTTTCCTACACTTATCTTTTTGCAAAATACCTTTATATATGATTAAGACGAAGTTAAAAATAAAATAAAGCATTTTCACAATTTACTTGATACATGAACAATAAACAATAAGAATGAAGCATATATACGGAATCAAATAAAAGCAAACAAACAAACAAATAAACAAACAAATTAAAAAGCTTGGGTTGCCTCCCAAGAAGCGCTTTTCTTTATTTACGAGTCTTGTAGCTAGACTCAAAGTCATGCCCTATTATGTGACTTCATCCTCCGTCACGTTCTCATCATCATCTCCAATATTGGTTATGTATTCCGTTCCTAATTGCAAGCACTCTTTGTAAAAACCAATTATCTTCTTCATCACATAGTCGACACCTTTCCTCTTATCCTCATCGGTCCGATAGTAGACGGATGGCTTGAATTCTTTCTCTAGACTAGTAATGGATCGGTATTGCTCTATCTTATGTGGCATTTGGTAAGCGATCTCATTGTCCTCATCTCTAATTGTAACTAACCCTAAGGATGGGTCATAAGTCATCTTAGAGGCTTCTACACACTGCTTTCCTAATACCACATTAGATAAATTTATGTCGACTACTGGACTAACATCCTCTAAAACCACAAAATCCATCAAATAAGTGAAGTTTCCTACATAAACGGGCAACCTTCTAACTCTTCCCACAAAATTACTTATCTTTCCCGTTTTGGGGTCTTTCCTAGGGGCTAGTTGTTGTTTCAGAATCCAATTGTAGAATACCCTATACAAGATTTTTATGGAGGACTTAGGGTCAATGTACGCCTTCCATACACGCAAATACCCAATATTGCATGGTATGTTCATGTTGTTTGGGTCGCCGGCTCGAATGATCGGTAGATTTCTATAGTATGATGGGTTTGGATCATCCAAAAGATTTTTGTGGTATGCAAGATCATCCTTAGTGGGAAACTTATCGAAGTAATTATCTTCTTCTTCTATCTCCTCCTTATCCAAAACTATCATTTCCCCTACATCAAGCTCGTTATTACAATCATTACTTAAAGCAGAAACGTTATCTAAAGTGCTAACCGTGTTTTCGCGCTCATGAGTGATCAACCTACTAAGTTCTCTAAACGCATTAATTTCCCATTCAATTCAACTACGTTGCAAAGGCCTTGTGTTAAGTTCAAAGTGTAAATCTACATTCTCCATAGTGGCTAATGGAATACTTACTTGAAAACTTTTTACGAACAAAGACACAAAGAAAAAGATAGACTAAAGAAAACCTAATAAAAATAATATAAAAATCTCACTAGATCGGAATCTAATGAGTAGACCTAAATGAAATAAAATTCAACCTAAACAATAACTATTCCCCGGAAGAGGAGCCAAAAACTTGATGCGAGTTTTGTAACCTCACAAAAGGTTTTACCTCTCAAGGGATCTTGAGAGATTTGCAATCCTCCAGGCAGTGTACCTGATCGTTATAGTGTAGCATAGGTATGTCTAGGGGATTGATCATTCTCTAGGGGAATAGTGTCGTTAGGATTGAAGTGTAGGTCAACTAGGTCTAAAGGTGATGGATGATTCTTTTTGTATTTTTATATTTTATGGAAAGCAAGTAAAAATCTTGGGTATTGGAAGAGTGGGTGGAATTAGTTGCTAGTCAACTAACCCAAAAACTACTAAATTAAACAAAATAAAATAAATAACACGAAAAGTAAAATTGGTGAACTTCTTATGAGAAACAAATGTGTTTACTTAGATTTCACTACTCCCTAATTATCTCTAGTTGATTTGTTGAGTTGTCACGATTGTTTTGTTGAAGGATTGTATTCCTTAATACCATTCATAGGGCCGTGTACGTCCTTCCCCAAACCTATGAATATCTATTTCCTCTTATGATGACACGTTTAGTATCTCGTCATAGAATCCTCAACATCTATTCATGCATTAAATACAATCAATAAAACCGTAGTACACATCCGATTACGTTTCTTAAGACGTTCAAGCTTGTTACCGTATAAGAGATTAGCCAGTTTTCTTAAGCCTAACGAGAGTCAATTAACCAAACACTAAACAATAAACCAACAATCAATAACTAGGTTTTATTAGATCTAAGCAAACACTCAGTAATTTAAGCTAGCATGTTAATGTAAAGAAAAGACAAACAATTAATCAAACAACACATAGACATATTGAATGATTAAAAGAAGAACTTATCTTCAATTGAACATGGAAGAAAAGAGGGTTTGAAACCCTAAAAGGTCTGTAAAATTCATACTAGGGTTAAGCTCCCAAGTTACACACCAAAGTTGCACACTTAATGAATGAAAAATTCAAAACTATATATGGAGATACACTGGTGACAGCGTCAGGTTATGAGTGCTGACGCCGTCATCTCGCCGCCATTAGGGTTTCGTGATGCCAAATTCAGCCTCTTGATGTCGTCACTCACAAATACTTCTAGGCCGTCTCTTGTTAACTTTGTACGTGACGGCCTACTCCAAATAATACGTGACGCCGTCACGTGTAAATCCTCCAAAAGTTTTCTGTAGCGTCACTTGCATTATTTTCCAACTCTTGAATATTCAGGTGACGGCGTCACCTTGTAAAGCATGACGTCGTCAGGTGTATTTTCCAGCCTTGATCCTTGTTTTTGTCATTTTCTTCACTTTTGACTCCAAAAACGTCCAAAATGCTCCATTTTCCAGAATTCACGTCCCAAGTACCTAAAATGAGAAAAGAAGCAATTTTAGGTAATATTTGACCATATATTTACGATTTAGGGCTTAAATGACCCCCTAAAAGCGTATCAAATAAATCCTTATCAATTCACATATTCGTTGGAAAATATACTTTTCTTGTGGATTTCGTAGTTCTCGATGATGTCAGAGAGTTTATTGAGGATGGATTGACCAGCGTAATCTTAGGGAGCCCTTTTAAAGCAATATCCGCTTTAGAGGAAGATGATGAGAGAGGAATGACATGGTTGCAACACGGAAAGGACAAGACAATTTTCAGAATGCCAAGGGCCGTAAAAAATTTTAAACATTTGACTATGAGGCAATTAATTCTTGTCCGACCACTCCTTGAGTTAAGCGACGAAGACAAAGCTAATGGTTATAACTATCCAAGTCAACAGATTAAAAAGTTTTATAATGATTGCCTGATGCTTGGGGACGAGTATAAAAAGGATGAAAAACTCGTTGAATGGATACAACGTAGAGATTGTTATCTCCACGATATGACGAATAGCCATTGGTGACCCGTGGGAGTAAGTCTAACTTAAATACTTGTTAATAAACAAAAGTGCTCTTACGGGAGACAACCCGTATTATCCCTTTCCTTTTTATAGTTTAGTTTTTGTTGGTTTGGTATGTTTACTTTATATTTGCAGGAATTGGAGCAAGGAGGATCGAGAAGACCTCATTACCGCTGGAACTTAGGTGCTCGGATCATCAATTACAGCGTAGATGGTTCTTTTGGTTATGTCGTAATCACCCTCTTTATTATTGATGACTCCAGGTTTTTCACTAATTACGGCGTAGCCCAGAATTGAGGTAACCCCATGACATTTTTCTATAACAAATTTCTCAAACTTTAAAACATACACACCAAAACCTTGTATTAGTAACTAAATGAACTTTGTGGGTGTGTTCACTGTAAACCCTCATGAGACTACACTCGTCCACTTGGGACACCAAGTGCTTTAAAAGGCTTGTTGCATACGCTAATTGCAACCGTGATTCCTACGAAAGTGAGTTAGGATTTGTTAGTTTTTCTTTTTATTTTAATTTTTAGGTTTATGCTTGTGGTAGTACCATGATTTCAGGGTTTTGAAGTTTGCTCATGGAGGCAAGTCGAAGGCACGCATTCTTATGTGGTCCTTCTTTCATTTATGGATCAAATTTCATGGGAGTTCTTGCTCTAATTCTACTTTCAATTCACATATATTTAATTTTTAGTACAAAAGGGACTTTGTACATTTCAAGTGGGGGGACGGGAGTAGAATTATTACTTGAACTTTATTTTGCCCTCGTTTTTCTAGTTTATTTTGAAAAATTGTGCCATTTTTAAAATTTTGACATGTTTTTCCTAACCTAACTAGAATAGACCTTAGCCGAGCACATTGAACCCTTGAATTTACATGGTGAGGTTTAGCGTTTTCAGTTTCCCCTGATTTACCCCAAATCCACCAAATATTGAGTATGCCGGTAGTTTATAAACTTTAGAACTTGGCATTTACATCATTTCGAGACCATAGACGAGTAGTGTGTCGAGTTAGCTCGATACATTTGGAAGGAACAATTTGAGAAGACAATATTTTAGGATTATCACCCAAATAGCCTATATGTGTGCGCTTATCGAGTAGTCACCCCAACTTCTCGACCCCCGTGTTATACCATTTTTTTGCACTCACCTTTAGTGCAAGATACCCCTAGATTCACCCTTTTGAGCCTTTCCTTTCGTTTTATACCCTTAATATATTGTTTCGATACGCCTATTTTCCTTAGCCAACCCTGTAGTCTTTGTTTATAATTGGGAAGTCACTGTTTGCACAAGTTCAAGGTCTAAGTAAAGAAATTCGGGAATCAGGCTTGCGTCGAAGACATACTTTTGAAGATAATTTGAAGTCCCCCCAAATTCTCATATATTGTTCATCTCAAGTGGGGGGATGTAAATATTCTTGTATTTAGTTATGAAAAAAAATGTGAATTTTTTTTGTAAATAGTTGTATTTATGGTGCACCCTTGTATAGCACCGAGTTATGAGCGTATCAAAGATTTAGTATCGAGGAGGCCACTTTGATCACATTTGATGAATTGAGTTGGTGATATTTCTACACCCACATGAAGACCAAGTAATCTGCCATCATGACGTCATTAATGGCATATTTACTTTATTATGATCCGGTTTTTGAATATTGAAACTTGGACTTTGGACGAACGGTAAACGGTGATATCTTAGTCGTAGGCTTAGACTATTTGCTTGTTTATTTTTATTTTACACCATTATTGTGCATCCCATGTCTTATCCTACCCTTTAGTCGTGAATCATGCTTAGGTAAGGGATTTGAGCAGGCATTGATATCTTGACCAGCGTTCCAGTCATGTGTCGATGTTTTTTGTCGCCTTTACCATAGTATGTTAGTAACGACATTACACCTTTAGCCTCATTTTTGTTCACCCAATATTGCCTTCAAATATTGTTTTGACCTTAGCTCTAGTGGTTGAGATTTGTGTAACCGCCAAGCCTATGATAGAATACATGCTATGATTTTGCGTTGAGTGATCACTCCGAAAATTGACACTTAGAATAGAGAGAGTATAAGTGTTTGTTCCCCTTTCGTGAGGTGTTCGGCTTTGAGAATTCTAGCATAGGATGTTTTTAATCTCATATTTCCTTAGTAATTTTGGGGGATATCTTTTTAGAAATAATTCTAATAAGGTCTACTTGAGGGCAAGTAGAGTTCAAGTGAGGGGATATTTGATGACGTCAAATAATCCTGATATTTAAGTGTCAACTTGCCCCTATTATGCTCATTATTTGTACTTATTATTTGGAAATATAATTTGATTTCGTTATATTTTGTATCCAGGTTACAAATGAGCATAGGAGCTGAAGAGACGCAGAAATTAGAAAGAACTCCAAAAGATACACAACTATAGTATGCTGGATAAAGCTAAGGCGTAACTTACACTCTCCATTACGCCGTAGCTAGGAATTTAAATATGAAGACTAAAGTCAACTCGGACCAAGGACTACGGTGTAACGATAATCCTCTGTTACGCCGTAACTTTTGCAAGACTTAGAAGAATTCCTAGTGATGAAGACTACGCCATAACTAAGATATTGAGTTACGGTGTAGGAATGACATCGTAGGTAATCCAAGACCAAGATATTAAGCTATGGCATAGCCACACTTGAAGACTATGACGTAAGTGGAACCCTAAAAGAAGATACAGTGTAACCAAATACATCAACTACGCCGTAACCATTGCTATTGGATAAGATCGTTTTACGATTACACTAGCTACGGCGTAACCAACTCATAGAGTTACGTCGTAGCAGTGTTGGGCCTATAAATACAACCCTAATTTCTGCATTTAATATAACATTTTCACCACAACAAGCCAGAGGTCAAAGGGAGTATTTAGAGGGGCATTCTACAGCAGCATACGGAGCTATTCTAAGGGAGAGATCATGCTTACAACACCATAAGTTTTAGCTTTTCATTGTTTACCTTACATTTCGAATTCATGTCTTTTTTAAACATTGATTTGAGTGTTATTATCAATATGATCGGCTAAGCACCTCTGGTGCTAGCCTAGTTATGATTCCTTTATTGTTTTGATTATGTTTTCATACTTTTCATAATGCTTCTAGTGTGTGCATGATAACATCAAATAGTGCCGATATTTTAGTGTTAATTTCCCCCATTATACTCATCTTTTGTATTATTTTACTAGGATATATACTCTTATTTGTTTATATTCTGTTTTCAGGACAAAGATGAGCATAGGAACGAAAAGACGCGAAGTTGGAAGGTTATTTATGAAAATATTTGGAGTATGCAAAATCTGCACTAACTACGGCGTAGAGGTATTCTCTACCTACGCCGTAGCACCCACTGAAGACCAGTCAACTATTACCAAAGACCTACGGCGTAGTTGACATCTCGACTACGGCGTAGTTACTTCTACAAGACTTCTATGGTCGTAGCTAAGATTCAAGCTATCTCGTAGGTCCTCATTCCACACAGTAAAGAATTTACATGATTCTTGATGAAGTTACGGCGTAGTTCACTTTATAACTACACCGTTGAAGTGCTAACAAGAATTCTACACCTGTAACCAGTGATCAAGCTACGACATAGTTGCCAATTACAAAGGCTACGACGTAGTGAAACCTAGAGCTACGCCGTAGTAAAGTCGGGCACTATAAATACTAGCCCTAATTCTGAGTTTTAAACAACACTTTCACCACACAAAATTCAGGAGGAGATTAGGGACAAGGAGAACAAAGTTCCACCAGCATACAAGTCATTTCCAAGGGAGAATTCACGCCAATATCATAAGTTTTATCATTCGTTCCATTTGTATTGAATTCATGTTTACATTTATTATGTCAAAAATTTATTTTTCAGCATTTAGGAGTATGAGTGGCTAAACACCTTTGGTGTTAGCCTGATTATGAAATCGTTATTGCCATGATTTAGTTTTCTCGCATTTATTATCGTTTTATTTGTATACTTTCTTAGTATGTCTTAGGACACCTTTGTTTCGGTAGTGATTATGTTTGGTAGTTCCATTCAGGCTAGGAGAATTGACCATAGGACCTATAGCGGATGAGGGTGTGTTTTGGTGAGAGGAATTGACCATAGGAATATCACCATTCATGTGGAATTTTCAACAAGCGACCACCTACCAAATAGACTTGCTTAAGGAATGAGGAGGGATGTAAGTTCCGACCGGCCGCATCCCGTTAGACTATTCTAAGTTAGTAGAGGCACTTAATGACTCTTGTACCTTGTATTTTCCAGCGAACTCTTGTAATCATTAGGTTACGGAATAGGGCAAGGTGTGAGATAAGATTAGACGATTTGACCATCTGAGTCTATCGACTTGAACCCCTAGATGAAATGATAGGATGCATTAATTAGAAAACTTTTCATGATAAAAATAAGAGTAGTAATTAGGTTAACACATTTCTCCCAACTAATTTCTCTTCGATTATTTACTTGCTTTAATTGTTTATTTCATTTCCGTAGTTTCATTAATCAATCATTAAAACCCCCTTTTAAACTAGTGACACAAAACTTACCGTTAGCTATACCATACACAACTGGGTACACTGCCCGATAGTGCATTAGGTAGACCTTAGGTAGACGAGCAACTTATAAATATTAAAACCTGGTCGGTAAATCCTGCATCAAGTTTTTCACAACCCATAATTTTCATTAAGGTTATTCCCACTACAATATCTATATAAGGTATTTTCCGGGTAAGATTTTTGCTTCATTTCATTTCCCACTATGTTAAATAGCTTACATAGCCCCCCTAGACGTGCTCACGCAACCACCAATGCCAAATATGTAAAACCCTAAATTCTAAATACCTAATTTTACGTCTAATTTGAAATTTTCCTAAGTTTTGGATACGATTAATTATAAAACCGAAAGTAACTAAACGAATTTACCGTTAATCCAAATAATTAAAACAAAACATCATTATGGAATTTTTGAACATATTTGAAATCCAAAATATTTCTGAAGCATAAAATAAATATGAGGCACCATTTGCGTTACATGAATTATTGTTTTAGGCCGTATATCTTTTGTTACACTAGGCCAAAAATGACCTTTCGTCACACATGGTCATTTTTGAACGGTCACACGGTGACATTTTTACGTGACTAAATGTACCAACCTTAAATAAACAGCCACACTTGATCCGATTTGTGTGACCATTTCGTAAAATATTTGTCACGCATTTGTGTATATATGTGACTAGAGGGTAACTGGTAAATATTTTTCCATCATTTAGTCACGTTTAATTTGGGACATGTGACCGATGCAAATAAGCTTTAAACATTAGTCACACTACAAATATACATATGTGACAAATATATGTCACACAATTGAACAGTGTGACGAAAATCCATATATGGTCACACGAAGTAATTGTGTATGTGGCTAAATCATATAGTCAAGTTTGTCACACATTATTTAAAAGTGACAAATATATGTCACACACTTTACCAGTGTGACAAAATATCATCACACTAAACCATAAACATACATGATTAAGTTGCTTGCCAAAATTTTGTCTTCCCTCTAAAATTGTTTCATCATATCCCGCCCCAATATTTCCCCAAAATCAAAAATCAAACCCAAAATGAAAATTCAAAATCTTTTTTAGATCCCTCCATTTTTATTTCATCTTCAGTCACACATATCCTTTTCCCCCAAAATCAAAATGATATCCATCACCAACTACAAACCCTAAAATACATATCCTTTTCCCCCAAAATCAAAATGATATCCATCACCAACTACAAACCCTAAAATACAAAATCAAAATCACACACACACACACACACTAATTTGCAAAATCGATGGTGTTGCGAGTCGCGGGTAGGAGATTCTCCTGCTAACCAAGGCCCCAAAATCAAAACCCTAACACTTTACAACAATTCATTCACACCTCCCACCTCATGTTTAAGCCACCTCCTCCTGCTTTACATATAGTGTGACAAATCTTTCATACTTATTTGCATATGTTAAAAGAGTCTCACGCTTTGGGGTGTTGAATGCGCAACACCTGTCTTCACACATTTTCTTGGTTGGTTTATATGCTCGGTGTAACTCAAAACACATACACAAACCAAATTCAGGTTAACCAAATCTAGGGTTCTTCATATTTTTAATTCCAGTTATTTTTTTTTTATATAAAAAGTTTGTATTTTTATTCAAAGGTTTATGTCTAATTGCAGGCTTGAACATCGATTACGAAGTGCCGCTGCCATGAATATTTTTTTAATCAAGGTGTGTGATTCGCTATCCTTATTACTGATTTCTGCTTATTTTGTGTTTAATTTAGCTGGGTATTGATAGTATTTTGGTTTTGTGATAAGCTTTGGGTGTTTTAATTGATTTATGGCTTATCGTGCTTTCAAAAGACATCTTGAAATATTGTTCAATAGCTTTTTGAAGGGTTGAAAGTTAAAAGTGTGTTTTCATAACACAATATAAGCTCTTTATGGGTTAATGTGGTTAAGTAGTATTGTTGGTGTAATTTGTGTTGTTATAAAATAGCAAGTCTTGTTGTCAGTGTCATCTGTGCTGATATGTTTTTGTATTATATGCAGGATGGTAATGGGGAGGGCCCTACCAATGAAATTAGTCAGCGTGAAAAGGCTAGGTTAAAGGAGATGCAGAGGTTGAAAAGACAAAAGATGCTGATATGTTTTTGTATATATGTGATTTCATTGGGTCATTTGTTAACAGGCGAGTTTGTAATTGATACCCTTCAAAAGCTAAAACGAAGCTGGAAATGGTAATATTTTGGTAGCTTAAGTTAAGCTCCCGATCTCATATCTCTAGTTTTGTTTGCACATCTGTGACGGCCGCTATATGTATGATTATTTCAAGGTTGAAATTCTTGGCGAAATTGAGGTTGCAACAAAGTTGCTAGAGGAGAATGTCGGATCCCTGGTAATGTTTGTCCCACAACTATTTTATTATATTCATATCATGTAAAATATGAAACTAAAAACTCATTCAGGTTTTTATAACCACAAGGCATGGAGAAGCTGGTCCTTTCAGTAAGATGGTGAAAATATTTTATAAATTAATCCCCTATACTTGCTTTTAAGAATGACAATATCCCTAATATTGAAATATTGTCTATTGCGTCATGGACAGTTTTCTAATATGAAAAATAGGATGCTTCTGTGGCATTATGATAAAGGTGCTTCCATATTTTTGTACTATATAGTCTTAGGAATTATCTGTTGGTCAGATGACTGAAACAACATATGGGTGCTTGTTTCTGCTATTCAAACCCAACAAAAGGGTGTGTTTCATTGCTTATTTTTAATGCACAAGGGTGCGTTTAACTGTGCTCATTTTCCAGCCCAAAGAGGCGTCCGATTCAGCTCATTTTTTCCAGCCCCAACAGGGGGTGTTTGTCTGCTGCAATGCATCCCCAACATGGGGCGTTTATTTGCTGAAACGCTGCCCTAATAGGGGGCATTTGTTTGCTGCAATACAACCCCAAAAAGGGCGCGTTTGCTGCTAAATTTTTGGCGCAACAGGGGTGTTTGTTTTGCTTATTTCAGCCCTGAAAAGGGGTGTGTTTGATCAGTTCATGTAATAACTTGACTATTGATTGATCGCAGGGCGAGAACTTTGCACCAGAACAAGGGAAAGAACCAGTCTCAGCAAAGGTACAGCCTTTTATCCATTGGATATTCTGTCCTTTGTAAACAAAAAAGAACATGATTGATAAAACTAGTATGAATTTAGCATCTTCTTGATTGCACTTTTTGAATCATGCGGATATAGTTTGTCCTTTGTTCATATATGAGTATGGTTATAATTCACTACCCAATTTCTGTGGCTGACCGAAATGGAGATCCTAATGATATAAAACCCCAAGCTTGTATTTTCAAGGTAAGCATTACCGGTTCGGTTTACACTTCTTATGAAAATCTTGTTACCTCAATTAAAAAAAATCACAGCAGATTAACTTCTCTTCTATTACTTTTGTTGAATGTTGGTCCTTTATGCAGGTTGGGGATGACTGTCGACAGGACGTACTTCCGTTACAGGTTATTTCACTTCTGAAAGACATATTTGAAGCAGTTGGGCTCGATCTCTATTTGTTTCCTTATGGAGTACTTCCAATTGACCCGGAGAGAGGAATAATCGAGGTGAGCCATCTGTCAAAATACTAGAGTATCTGGTAATCAAATGCATATGTTTTTAAGCTGCATTAGTGCAGTGTGTGCGATGCTGGTTTTTTCTTGCACACATCTTAATGAAACCTTGTTTTTCATTTATTATCAGTTGTATATTATCATTCATTCACAAGCAGAGGCTATTTTGGTTAAATCTCAACTCTTGTGGCTTTGCTGGATATTTAAAATAAAACCCCAAATGGAAACCCATTTTTTATTTAATCATCTTCGTTATACCTGGTTGATGCCATAAGATTACTGAAATATAGAAATGCAGAGACTATGCGCTTTCGTTTTTTTAGTATTCTTGGATAACCACCAATCTGACACTTAAGTTTTTGCTTGTCAAATATTGTAAAAATCAATCTATGTTGCACAGTAAGCATTTTGTACTAGCTTTGAAGGTAAGGAGATATGAGTGCAATATCACCTAGAACTTATGATTCAGTATAGTTAACTAATCATTATGTTTCTTGATCATTACAGGTTAAAAGTGTGCTTGATCCTTGCGAGGACGAGAATATGAGTGTAGGCGATGATTCAATGGAACTAGATGGAGATAGTGAATCTGACAGCGAGGTGAAGTGCCAAATCTAGTAATTAAAACTGGAAAATAGGATGGTGGGTGGGTATCGGGTCAAACTAAGTAATAATAGCTTGGGTTGGGTTGAACCACAAACACTATTTTGTTCATTATCTATTCATTACAAAATGTTTTGAGGCTTGTGACTGAGTATGCATCTGATTTGGACTTGGTGAATTAGAGTGATAATGGGTATTTACTATATATGGCTATGACAGGTACCCATCTCTCTGCGTAGCTTATATCGAGGAAGTTGAGGAGCCTAGCAAAGATGCAACTAAAAAAGTAAACGACAAGGTTTATTACTGATAATGGGTATTTAATGATATATGGTTATGACAGGTTATTCATATGTGTACCAGAATTAGTTTTGGTGACAGTAAATGTGATCTCAATTGCAGGTTATTTACAAGATAAAATCGCTTGGACATGCAATATTGGGAGAAGGAGAGCCTGAAAGTCATAATCATGCTATTATCTTTACACGGGGCGATGGCTTGAAAATGATAGATATGAACCAGGTATGTCGTCAACTTGTGCTTATATTTCTATAAAGTGTTTTTCACAATCTTATGGAAGGTTTTTGAACCTTTGTGCAGCTTTGTAAATAATCTAGTCTGTGAAGGAACATGAGCACCTGGAAGATATTGCGCAGCTTGAAATCCGAAAATATCAATTTGTGTACCAGAAATTAGTGAAAGTTAGTACTGCTAGTGAAAGTTACTATTGCTCGTTCATATAGTTAGAACTGCTTATAGGATATGGATTAGTGGTTCAGTTATATACATTCCAGTTTTATTGTATTTGAATTCGTTTTGATATATATTGATTTATTAAATGTGACTAAAAGATGCATATGGTCACACTTATTAACGCTTTTGGCCACTGTTTGTTAAATTGTATGTGACTAAATATCCAAAACAAACATGGTTTGTGTGACTAAATATTACAAAAGGTCACACAAACATAAAATTCATGTGACCATTGGATGAACAATAGTCACAAAAAATAAACATTTCTTTATTTTAAACAGCATATGGTCACACATATTAACACTTTTAGCCACTTTTTCCTTAATTATATGTGACTAACTCCAAAAAAACAACACCCGTTGTGTGACTAAATCATCACAAACGTCACATTTATTATATATTCATGTGGCCATAGGACGGAAATAGTCACACAAAATACACATTTACTTGAATAAATCATCTCAAATGTCACATATATTATAGATTTATGTGGCCAAAGGACGAACAATAGTTACTCTCAAAAAACATTCGTGTGACTATAAAGTGTTTACGGTCACACATAATGATTAATTCAACAAAATTTGTGCATAATTCGTCACACATATTCGGGTTTTGGTCACTCATTTTCAACGACAATGGTCACGAACTCAACAACGTCACCATATGCCACCTACGGTGGCGGGACTTTTGGTGACACACGATGAAAAAAAACGTGTGAGACTATATGCATATCGTCACATATTTTTGGGCGTGACCGATACAACTTTTTGTACTAGTGTTATGCTACAACAACCCAACCAAGGACCCAAATAAACATAGCCCACAACCCAATTCGGCCATTAGGCCCAAACTAAACCCTCTAACCTGTAGAAACTAGAAGGGGGGGTTGAATAGTTTCACCGATTCTTTTTACTTGTTAAAATGTTTCGCCGTTTTTAGGTCCGGTTAATATTCTTTTGCAAACTTGTTGAATTTTACTAGTTATGTGATATCTATTAACCTACAAATAAATGTAAACATATAATTAATGTGAAGAGTAAGGAAAGAGCACAACCAAAGAGATGCAGAGATTTATAGTGGTTGGGAAGAAGCTCACTCTTCGTCCTACTCCTCTCCCCGAGTACCACATTCGAGAGTTATCAAGCACTATATCAACACACTCCTTCAGGCGGAGCAATATGTACACAAGCTTACACAAAGTTTAACGACACTAAGCGGAATGTCGAGTTCTAATCGTAGCTAGAACCAATCTACTCTAAGGCCCACGTGGCCACACGAACAAGCACACTTATCTTACTTGGATCTTCACCCAATCCAAGCCTTCACACAAAGACACACTTGGATCTTCACCTAATCCAAGCCTTCACACAAAGACAAACTTGGATCTTCACCCAATCCAAGCCTTCATACAATGACACACTTGGATCATTTCCCGATCCAAGCCTTCACACACCGACTTTACTAAGTCGTAAATTACATACCAAGACACCACTCTCCTCATAACAAATACAAGACCTATTCTAGTTACAAGACTTCTTGGATCTTCATCTTCTTCCAAGTTCATACAAATAACTCCATCCTCGACTCACACACATGTTTGAAATATTTACAATATTTACAAGAAGAAAATAGAGGGAAGAATAGAACCGCAACACTTGTTACGTTCATGTGTGGACTCATATAACATCTCGATTCTTCATCTACGTCGAGAGTTCTTCTCTTGCACTTTGATATGAAGAGGAAATCACTTATAAACATATACCGACATATTATAGTGATCAAAGAAGAAGAAGGAAAAAGGAAACAGAAAGTTTTTGTGCAAAGAGGATTATTTTCCTGAGAATGAACAGTTCAGTATTTATACACGACATGAAAGGAGGTGGTAGTCCCTTAAACATGCGACGGTCCTTTATCACTAAGGGACCGCTGGTCCATTTAAGGGACTGTCCCGACAGACGCTCCTCTTTTTGTCCTGACGTGGTGAAAACTTATCTGGTGAAAACTTAATTGTTTTGGGGCAAAATATAGCTATTACATATTTGAAATTTGAATATATTTTTTCTTAATAAAACATTTCCTTAAAAACACAAAAATACTTTTGTAAAAAATGTTTTGTCAAATTTAAAAATGTAAGTTTAGGAGAAAATAAAATTCTTTGATCACTTTACTAATGTCGGTATAAAGTTTGTTCATACCTGAAGTGATGTTGTAGTAGCAACGTGGAAGAAACGAGTTTCCTTGATTAAAAACTTATTAACCGTAACTTTACGTAACATGTCTTTATATTTTATGATTATCAAAACACAAGAAGACCAAATAATGAGAATAATATTTTTGACATTATTTGTATTAACAATCTCCCCCTTTTTGATGATTACAAAATATAAACTCATTTTAGGTAAAATTATGCGTTGATAAATTTTTAATGAGTTTCCCGTTACTTCTCCCCCTTTTTGTAGAATCAAAAAGGCTTCGTCGATGTTGAAGAAAGGAAAGAATTCGACAGAATACAAGCATCCTTAATAGGGCATCGTTGATGTGAGGAGAGAAAAGAGATCGACGGAATACAAGCTCCCCTTGCTTAGTGCTCCCCCTAGATGAGGGCACTGGGGAATCGAGCTATGGTGATGTGCTACAAAAACAAGTTAGAAGCAAAGCACATGCATATATATATAAGGATATTGGAGAAATAAGATAGATAGAAGGGTGAAATCAAATAGATAGAGCATGAATCAGATAGATAAGAAAAGAGAAATCTGAGTTTTAGGTCCTACTGAGGACGGTCCTGTAAATGGAAGGACGGTCCTTTAGTGATTAGGGACCGCCAATCCATTAAGGGACCGCCGCCAGAAGGCGACTTGGTTGGCAGATGTGTTGTGATTTTAGTAACTTCCCATTGTTAAGGTTGAATAATTTTAGTTCATTTTCAAGTCAACCATGACAAACATCACAATATGCTAACATAATTTAAACCTAATCATTCATTCATTCATGGAAAACATACAAGATCATCTATAATCATCACATAATCAAGACATCATTAAATCCTACAACAATTAGTCATTAACTAATACAACAAGCTATTTCTCAAACATGCTTGGCTCAAAATATAGCTTCCACTTGATTATTCTTAACTAGACATGTGAAGATATCTAGTTAGAAGGTGGAGAGGATGATGGTGAGGAGGAAGGTGGAGCCGAAGGTGGCATGGTGGCAAGGGGAGTTGGTTTCACATTTTGTTGAGCAAGAAGAAACTCAATGTGGCTGAACATGATGTGTAGTTCATCTCTTAGAGTAGAAATGAGATGAAAGTTGTGATAGCAACAAGCATATCCCAAGGTGTGGTTGTTCACAAAGTAGTAAGGGAAATGATTACCAAGAGTTGGAAAAGAAGGTGGAGTGGGAGGAATGTATTCCAAAGGCCCATTTGGTTATGTGGTGGTATGATTTGGAGAGTTTGTTGGAGGAGGATGTGAGTTCCTTGGTGGTGAACTAGAGAGGGTGGGAGATGATGGTTGATTGCTCACAAAAGGAGTGTAAGCACATGAGCTAGATTGGGTGAGCAAGGGTGACAAGTTTTTGATGAATGATGAGAAAGGTCATGAGGTTGGCTTTGAGGTAGAGGATGGCTTTGATGAAGAATAGGATGTTCCATTGGTGGATGATGTTTTGAGTGGTGCACTTGGTGCTTGAGGAAAGGATGGTGATGACTTTGGAGAGGGAGTGGTGTCATAGAGAGTGAGATCAATGAAATTGGTTTGTGGTGAAATGATTTTTATCTTAGGCCTTTTGTTTGGTGGTTGTGAATCTAGTGAGGTTATGAGTCTTTTGTTTGTGGTTGGTAAGGAAGTGGAGGATGATGCCATTGTAGGGGATGAAGAAGAAATGAAAGGTGATTGTGATGAGGTTGAAGAAGAGAAGAGGTGTTTAAATAATCAAGCATGGTTATGATTTGGGCAAAGCATGCATTAGGAAACATTAAGCACTTAAAATTGTTTATCTAAACATGGTAAGGTGGTGATAAACATGCAATAGGTTTAGGATTGCAGAAAGGAAGAAAATAGTGCAAAAATCCGTGATCCCCAGGGGACGGTTCGTTAAATGCCGGACGGTCCTTTCGTAGTCTGGTATGTCTTCATTTCCTTTCCATTCCGTTTCATTTCAATTTCGCGGACGAAATTTTCTTTTTAGAAGGGAAGAGTTGTAAAACCCTAAAATCTAAAACATGTAAAACGACCAAAATACCCCTACACTTAAAATCTTAATAATTACTTATAAATACCAAATAAGCTATGAAAACCTTGTAATTCACCATATATGATCTATATAACTAAGTGTACTTACAATCAATATTTTATGTTCCAAAAATTTATACCACAAGTTAAAATACACAACAAGGGTCCGAAATTAATTTTGGTACATAACATAATATAGGATAAGTACTAAGTAATTTTGGAAGGAAAATAAAACTGATTTGGTCTCCCACCCCTTAGCCTTAAACTCGGCCGAATATCATTCCCTATGACCCCATATATTTTGTTTCTCCTTATCTCATATTTACATCTTAAACTAATTCTCTAAAAACCCTATAACCTACACAAGTGGCGGCATACAATTGTTCCAAAAATTCTTGATCATTTTGACGTGAAACAAAGGCTAGGAGGTGTTGTTGGGTCGTGCTAAGGGCCTTGGTGAGGAGTATTCGAAGCTTGGGGTCCTTTTGATTCGGTTTGATTTGCGTCGAGGTCTTGGTATCCTCTTGGCTCGTTCTTTTGGTCTTCAAGGGTATTGTATCCATTTTATTTATATTCCTCTCTTTCGATCTCTATTCACTTACTCATGTCATTTTGGTCGATCCATATTAAAATACATACGCATGATACATAACAAGTTACATAAAATCATAACAACAACAAACCTTAAATCAACTATATATTTTATTTGTATCTCGGTTTGATTTGTATACGTGTTATATATATATATATATATATATCTACATGGACCTAAAACTACTATATTAACGAGATTAAGAAAAAGGGATTTGCATGTTTAGTTTTATTATATGTCGAATGTGTTAAAAAAATACCCTTGAGAGATCTTCTAGCACTCTGAATCGTTAGCAATGTTTATGTAATCACAAACACCCTAATAGAAAGTCTCCAAAGCTTATATTCTTAAAGAGGAAAACAAATATAAGCAAGAAAAAAGTATACTAAGAACAATTGATCCTCTATAGATCTTTCATAAACTTGATTTTCTAAAAACTCATCCATAGAACATAAACTTGTGTTCCTTTTATAGACAAGGAACCCTAACCTTAAACCGTTTCACAAGAAACGTATATTCTATAAACTCTAAACAATATGCATTATCTTTTCCTAATATTACTCATGCATATCCTAACTATATTACAAAATATGCGGTTTAACTCTATCCGCAGAAACTAAATATGCTAAAACTTAGTCTTCAGTAACAACACTTCTTCAGCAGAATCTTCTCTTCAGCAGATTCTATCAGCATGTTCCATCAGCAGAATTCTCACTTAGCAGAATTCCCAACAATCCTCCCCTAATCCTGAATTTGACATGGTTAAGTTCAAGATTCCTTGATAGATCAGTAATCACAAGAATGTAAAGAGGATTGTCTTCGAACATCAGCAGCAAAGAACCAAAAATTTCACATCTCTATGATGAATAAGCTTGAAACACCAGATCTTTGCAGCAACATATGACAGTAGATACATCAAAACAAATAAGTTTCATACTATTCTCATCACATCCAGGTGTGTTAACTCCTGTGAGAGGTGAATCATTGAAAATAATGGATTTGATGTCTCTTTACCAATAGCCATCACTACTGGAGTAGCCAAATGTTTTAGTTCGAAAACCATGGTACACTGATAACCATATGATTTTTAGTAAATTATCAACTATAAATGGATTTGAGTTGTCTTTACCTGTAGCCGTTTGCTCAGGACTAGCCAATTCTTAAAGGAAACATCCTTGGCGAATTGAAAACCAATATGGATTTCCACAGCCTTTACCACAAGCCATATACTTATGGGTGATTGGATCTGAAACAGTCAACAAAAGTCAACCAAGAATTGGTCAACTAAATTCAACTATCTAAGAGTCAATGCAATAGCCAAAGGAGTATAGAAATTCCTCGGGTCGTTTAAATCCCGACGAGGAGTGAATTGTATCGAAAACGGATGAGATCAAGTGATTATGAAACGGAATTGGGAAAGTGAGATTGATTTAAATTAAACTACGAGATTATGAATTAAAATGATAAACAAGCACTACGAATGATTACTGAAAAAAATGCAAACGTTTACAAATCCAAAAATATACGTATACGTTTAATTAAACGTACACGTACGAAAATAAAAGTGAAAATGGAAAACTACAAGCACCTAGATGATGAAAAACACATTTTTACAATTCTAA
>LBNU01034409.1:56029-66549 GCA_014162995.1 Artemisia annua | reverse complement strand
TGCTAGCTATCCAGGCCTCCTTGTCTTTTTTAAATCCGACAAGTTACACCCCCAAAAATCGTACAGCGGAAGACTTACAAGCTTTTGTGGTGTTACGGGGATTGGTACATCCAAAGTATAGATAACAAGGATCATAGATAGAAAATAAAAGTAAACCAAATCAACAAAGTTAAAGTTTACATTCATGTCCAAGGATCTTAGGGTTAAGGCCAAATACGATAGTCATAAAAGATAGGCCAAATTATGTATCAAGTGCAATATCTGATTTCCCCCTCCCCAAACCAAGCCCAAGTCCCAAAGCAAGCTTCCACCAAAGTCGCAAGCAAAAAGCTTTCATCAATTACTGAGAAAAACATTGCTTAAAAAGTCAGCTTTCACTGGTGAGTTGCATAGAGTTTAATCATTCGAATACTTAAGCGGGACCTGAAGGATTTAGCGCTATGTGTATGACTAAGGGCAGGCATAGACAATCATACTATACTGCATCACAATTTCCAATTCCAATCACAATCATACTCATACTATTTACCACCTTTCTAGAAGGCGAGGGTCAGGTGCGATGCGGGCCCACAAAATCTCGACGGTACACTAGCAGGAACACTCAATAGTAAGGAACCACCCATTATCCTACCCGAAGCTAGGCCGTAGTAGTGTAATAACTCCAAACCAGGGTTTCGCCCCTAAACGTAGGTCGACAACTACCCGTCTATCCTACTCCCTAAAAACTATCCACACAAAGCAAAACATATTTATACCAGTCCGAGAAAAATGGTAGTTTCATGTTTCCCCCCCCAAATGTTAGAAAATCATTCAAAAATAACCGAGTAATAAGTGGGGCCTATAAAACTCACCTCAACGAAATAGGCAAGCAATCAATAGCACGAGTAAGCAAAGAAAATTTCCTAAGATCTCACCAAGCAACTATGTGACTCGGCACGACCTATTCAAGTAATATAATCTTCGCTCAATACACTTCTTAAAATAATTATAACTCCCCAATAATCCAATGGGTTTCCTTTTAAGCTTTCCCAAATAATCCTTTCTTTCTTTTGAAAACGCTTGTTATGCGCTTGGTATCATTTTTGGTATTCTTTGGTATCGAAGTGAGAGATTCTAGAGAACAAAGTCTTGACTCATTGGCCTATACAGCCAAAATATACTATGCCATAACAATCACAATACGGGCTCCAAAACAATATAACTCCCCATGCCATATACCAACATATAACGCACATAACTAATACATATAGCACATAGTGGTCAAGTCAAATGATATGCCTTTTCATATAAATAATAAGTTCGTCTCATGAAGGGTCGATGGCTTATCCAAATTCCGTCCAACTTGATAGTCCAACCATTCACGTATTACTTTGTATTCACCAAGTTATATGCTACGTAACGTACAAGTCATAGGATGGACTCTCCGTCAATTTAGTTGTAGCAGATATTACTATTTGGGCCCTTATTGGAACTCGCAGCGCCAATAAGTCGCACAAAATAATACTAACACCACTTATTAACGTTAACTCAATCCGAAAACTTTACTACAATGGTCAAATCAACATATTACTCGAAACGCGGTTTGAAACTAGTTAATAATGTACTTCCGAATATTTAAGTAGTCCATGCCGAAAGAAATTATTGCTTTCGGGATCCGTTAATGATCCGTAGCCAGGTTTGTTATTGATTGAACTCTTTACTTTCTCTCTCAATTCCTGGGTATTTGATATAGGATGTCGAATTCCCATTGTAATAATGTTCAAGGACTCAGAAGTAGTCAGAGGATGGTAACGCTATGGACTTGCACATGGGAATGAGGATCGTGTTGTTAAAGTTATCGAATCTTATTCTCTTTGTTTGCATAGTGGCCTTGTAATTATTTTAGGCAATTGTCATTACACACCTTCAATTATTAGAGATGTTGTTTTCGTCTCTCGTTTGAGAGTGTAAAACCCTAAAATCCGTAATCCTAATTTTACGTACAATTTGAATTTTTTTTCTAAGTTACGGGTACGATTATTAAAAACGTGAATATAATTAACGAATTAACCTTAAATCCATAAATTTATAACGAAACGTCGTATTAGAAATCTTTGAACATTTTGAACTCCAAAATAATTTTTGTGATATAAATAAAATACGAGAACAATTTTAAAACGCGACACGAATTTCATTTTTGGGCCGTTTCTTTTTGTAAACAAACATTAACAACTAAATGACCCAATAAGTATTTTGAGCCCATGATTTTCCCTTGATCCCTTGGCCCATTTCGATCCAGCACAACAACAAATAAAAGATCCGGTCTTTATTTTTGGTGTCACACAATTACGCTTCAAGAAAAACGCATGAAACCCTAACCCTAAAAATAATATAGCGGCACAAAAATATTTCTATGGCTCTCTCTTCATTTCTGTTCGTGACCAAGGAGGCAAAGGAAGAGTGGGTTTTTGATCATGGTTCAAGCGAGTTCGAATAAAGGATTGGTGTTTTCTCGGTTTTCATCTTTGCTTGGTCTCCTATCCTTGTTGTTTCTGTTCTGTCGAGGCATTCACACAAGGGTATCACATGATTATCTTGTTCTTTTCTTTCTTTTGATATCATTCTTACGTTATATATTTCATGGTATAATTGTTCTGTAAATCGGCTTAAAGATACATATGTTATACGTTTGAAACATCACATAAAATCATAAGGATAACTTGCTGAAAGTCTGTTAATGAATAGTTAATTCGACCAAATGAAGTTTTGAAAGCCCTAATAAGCTGCCATAATAAGCTATTAATGATGTGTTAAATATTAGAAACCATAGGAATTAATTATAGGAGATTGGGGTTATGTTGTTTTTTGTCTCTCTACATGCTGTCCAGAAAATGGGTCGTGTTGCAAAGGTCATAAGTTAACGATAAAAATGTGTTTTTGGGAGATTCTTGAGTCTAAACATAAGTACTACTTGTCTAGTTTCTGGAAATATAAGTTTCATGGTGATTGGAGGTCGGGAGATAAGCTTTTTGATTTTTACAAGATTAAGTGTCAAAGCTAAGTAAATCGGGTCTGAAAATCAGTAGCAATGTTTGATTTTTCATTTTCAAACCGTAAGGAGTTAGGAGCTCTCCTTTGACAGGAGTAATATTTGGGTTATGTGTAACTTCCTGGAATTTTTGTAGATTTTTTGAAGAGTATAAATGGGCTAAACAAACGCAAACGTTCTGGGTGTTGTGCAGTTATTTTTCTGGGTAGGTCCGGAAAGGTGAATTTTTAAAGGATACTTACACTTACTAATAAAATCTCCAAACATTTGAGTAACTACTTAACTTATGTGGGAACCTCAGGAAAAATTGGGAGAGTCTCTGGAGTTCATTTGATGTGTCTTAAAATTCATAAGAAACTGACCCAGAATTGTAAAATAAGCCTAAAATGAGTTATGAATATAACTATAAGTATAAATCATTAAAGACCATTTATAACTTATGAAATAAACATATAAGTATTAAGTGATCCCTATTTCGTGTAGATTATTTGAAGAGGCGTGACGTTGTTTCCTTGTGTTTGTTCATTCATTTGCTTTCCTTTCATACGCGTTAAGGTACAGATATTCTGACCTTTTCAGTAAAGGTTTCTCATGATTCTTCCTTTCCTCTCTTTGACTGTTTGTTTAACTATGCCATGTTTGTTCTGAGCCTTCTTTTGATGGCTTTCCTATATTGAGCTATTATATATACTATATTGAACCCTGCTATGTTTCCCTTAAATTATGAATCTTTTACAATTACTTGATTTGAACCATTACTTGAACTCCGTTATGAATCTTGATATGATTCCTTGACTTTGATTCACTATTTTGACATGACCTCTTTGTACCTCTGCTATGATTCCCTGCTATTGATATTCTCATTTATGATCTATTTGATATTCGTTCATTATGACCCTAATGATATGACCCTTGATGTAGTTCGTTCATTACCTTTGTGACCTTAGTCCTTGAACCCTTGAAACTTGGAAAGTGCTTTTAATATTATAATTGGATGTGAAAACCTTTAGTAATTATTTTATGAAAATCTTTTGAGAAAAGCCTATTTTTAAAATGATGCTTATGAGCACTATGTGATACCACATTTATATGGAATTTTATTAACTTTTATGATAACTACTTTTAAAGACTATCTTTATGAAAACCGTCATTAAAGATCACTTTTATGGAAGCCACTATTAAAATATTTCTTTAAATGAAGAATTGATATAAACTTTCGAATTGAACCTTTGCTATGAACCTTCGAACTATTTAAATTGTGAACCCTTGATTATGAACCTTTGATATCCTGATGACTTAGACCTTTGCCAAACTTGTACTTTGCCTTCTCATTACTATGTTCCATTCCCTACCGCTATTATGATTTCTGACCTTGGTACATTTGACACCTTTGGTTCATTGATATTATGTTGTCTGAAAACTCTTTTGAAAATATAACTTGGTAATATGAAATAAACTATTTGAACTAATTTCTGAAAACATGACGACATGTCAGTTTCTTAATGGAGGTTTAAATAACCTTTGCTAAAAAATGTTTTTTAGGAAATACTGTTATGATAACCATGTTTTAAAATGAATTGCTAAGTTTTTCAAATCAGTTCTTATAATACTTTCGTATTTGTAAACCTTGAACCATTGATACGAACCTTTGTTTGTTAGGATTCCCTAAGCCACTGCTATGATCCCCTTTAATATTTGAACATTTATGATATGAACCTTTTGACTTACCTTTGACCTATTCAGTATGAGACCCGGGCTATCACTAGGCATGGGGGTTCCATGTCCGTAACATTAATGCACTGATGTTATGACTCCTGTGTGGTCGAGTGATTTTCCACACCGTCCCCTTTTGTTATATGTTATGCGCGCTTTATTTATTTATTATGGCCAACTGTATTCTGTGGGGGCGTGTGGGTGCATCCAAGATCTGTTATCTGTTATCTGTTATATGTTATCTGTTATCTGGTGAATGTGGCTGTGTGTGCAATACACGCCCTTCACAACCCATTGAGGTAACCCCTCTGATTTACATTTGATATTCTGAGGTCTCCCCTCTGGATTTCATATGAGACCATTTATGTTATGACCTGTTCTGTTCTGGGCACGGGGTTTGAGATACTGAATAGACCTTTACCTTTACCTTACATTCATCTTTACCTTTACTTTTACAATACATTCATACTATACCTTGTGATACTTAGCCATTGAAACATAGTCCGTTCTCGTTTTGTTTCCATATCCTTGATTTCTTTCTCAGCAGGTTTGTTTGGACTTATGTCGTTTCCACTTCGTATTCCTGTTGTTGTTAATTTTCGTTGTTTATATCTGTTCACTGAGCTTTCGTAGCTCAGCCGCATTTCTTTTCCTGCGGCAGGTTTTAGTAAGAAGCTGGGTTATGAGTGGAGAATACTTTGGACTTAGAAGACTACACCTTGGTAGCTTTTGGATTAGAGATGACTAGAAGATTTCTAATTTACTAGACTTAGTATTGGTTATTGTTTCTTTTGTAACCTTGTATTTCAGATTATTTCTTTGTAACCTTTGAAATTCTTTTGTATTACTTATGTTGTATGTCTGTATACGCTTTGATATGAAATCATAATGTAGTGCTTCTACCCTTATCGGGTTGGGGTGTTACAGAGAGATTTTGGTTTTGAACTCGCATTTACACATTATGATATTTATGTTTCACATAATAATATGTTTTATTTTGATGCTTTTACTAGCTAGAAATGGCATTTTTGAAATAGATATAGATGGTGTTGTCTCAAATGATAAATCCTTGTCTAATGTATCTAAACGTATGAGATAGGTTTAAGTAAACCCTTTTGTGGCATTGTCGCATTGTTCGCATAGACAAACAACGCATTAAGAAGCTTCAAATTGATGGAATTCTTAAGTCAACTGGATATGAGACATTGACATATGCGAGCAATTTTTGTGTGGAAAGATGATGAAAACATCAGTCTCCAGTATAGGAGAAAGGGCTAATGATCTATTAGGATTGTGCATACTGACATATGCAGCCCATTTAGATCGATGACCCGAAGTGGTAAATTATACTTTGTTACGTTCATAGATGATTATAGTCATTATGGTTATGCTTACTTGCTTAAACATAAACATGAATTTTTTAAAACTTTTAAGGCTTATCAACGTGAAGTTGAAAATTAACTTTGTAAAACCATTAAGACCCTGCGATCTGATTGTTGTGGTGAATACATGGTTCAGGATTTTCTTGATCATCTCGTGGAACGTGGGATTGTCTCTCAATTCATGTCTCCCTATACACCGCAACACAATGGTGTATGAGAGATGAAACCAAACTCTACTTGATATGGTTCAATCAATGATGAATCTAATTAGCCTGCCATTGTCCTTCTGAGGTTATGCTCTTAAGAGTGTTGCACGGATTACCAACATGGTTCCAACTAAGAAGGTGTCTTCTTCTAGGGTTATACTCTTGAGAGTGCTGCACGCATTCTCAACATGGTTCCAACTAAGAAGGTAGAGAAGAGAATATATGAGTTATGGCATAGGTAGGCTTCCATTATGTCTTATCTAAAAGTGTGGGGATGTGACGCTTTGGTTAAGCGCGATACTCCCAATAAATTTGAATCCCGCGCTATTAGATGTGCATTTGTGGGTTATCCGAAGGAAACTTCCGGATACTACTTATACTATCCATTGGATAACAAGGTGTTTGTTGCTCGCAATGCTGAGTTCTTGCAAGAAGAATATCCACTTCAAGAATCAAGTAGGAGCAGAGAGATTCTTGATGAGAATCAAGAGCCACAAAAACGATGTACCTTCTACTAATTCTATTATACTGCGTGATGTTGAGTTGATTATAGAATAAATTAATCCTACCAATCAAGAGGAAAACATTGCACCTGTGCTTTGCAGATCAGGTAGAGGCTCTCAGTAACTTGAGAGATACGGTTATCTGATAGATTTAGAAGAACCTGATTTAGGAGATCATAATGAACCTCCTAATTACCAAATGGCTATAAGGGATTCTGAATCTAAAAAGTGGCTTGAAGCGATGAATACATTGATGTAGTCCATGAAAGATAACAATGTATGGTACTTAGTTGATCTTCCACCTTGTAGCAAAACTTTTGGTTGCAAGTGGGTCTTTAAGAAAAAGATAGATATGTATGGTAAAGTAAACACATTCAAGGCTACACAGGTGGCTAAGGGATATAGTCAAACTCAAAGAGTTTACTATGAGGAAACCTTTTCACCATTTGCTAGCATCAAGGCTATTAGAATTCTTTTTGCTATTGCTGCATACTATAATTATGAGATATGACAAATAGATGTCAAAACAGCTTTCTTAAAAGGGCATCGACATGAAGATGTTTACTTGGACCAACCTGAAGGTTTTGTAAGTTCAAAATAACCTAAGAAAGTGTGCAAGCTTTAGATATCCATTTATGGATTGAAGCGAGCATCACGTAGTTGGAACTTAGAGTTTGATGAGAAAATCAAAGAATATGGTTTCGATCATAGTCTAGAAGAACCATGTGTTTGCATTAGAACTGGTGGAGATAAATTAGTTTTCCTAATCTTGTATGTAAATGACATATTATTGATGGGAAACGATATTCCTATGCTTGAAGGTGTAAAAACATGGCTAGGAAGATGTTCGCCATGAAACATTTAGAAGCAGCCGCTTATATCATTGGAATTAGAGTCTATAGAGATAGATCCAAACGACTTATAGGTCTTAGTCAAAGTACATGTAGACAAGATCCTTAAAGATTTAATCTAGATAAATCTAAGGGATGTCTACCTATGACTTCAAATATACATTTGAGTAAATCTCAAAATCCTATCACACCTGGTGAGATAGCGAAAATGAGAAAGATTCCATATGCTTTGGCAATTGGGTCTATAATGTATGCTATGACTTTTACTAGACCTGATGCATCTTTTGCATTAAGCATGATAAGTAGGTTACAGAAGAATATTGGTAAGTTTCACTTGACTGCTGTGAAAAACATATTGAAGTACTTGAGGACTAAAAAGCTTTAAAGTATATAGAAAAAAATTATGAAAATTGAAGATTTTACACTTAAGTCCATAAAACTAGATCTAAGATTAGTATATATATATATATATATAACTAGTAATATAACTATTTAAATAAAATATAAATAAAATAAAAATAAAGTTAATATCATAATCTTGATATTAAATGATTATAAATTAATTTTTATAAGATACTATATAATTAATTATTAAATAATTTAGTTAAATTATTACTACTCATGTTATATATACTTTAATCTATTCATCGAATTGGATTTAATAGATCATTCTTTATCAGATTAAATATTATAAACTAAAACATGTATCAATCTAATCTCTAAGTTAATTCACTCGGGTATCCGTTCTGATGATAAAATATGCAGCAACACACTTTTGTCACACCTCTCCGCACCTTGGCTGAATATATGTATTCTTCAATACCTTTTCTGCGGTTCAGCCACAACAAACTCCATATATTCTCCCATTATTCCACCGACTCAGACTCACTTCTTCAGGCTATTTATTATTTTATAGTACTTTTTTTTTGCTATTGTTTACGCCCTCTGGTGCTCTTGTACTTTCCCTCCTTGTTTTTTTTGTCTGGCTTTTTTCGCTCACTGTTTGGCTCTTGTTCCTGTCTTATTGGTCCTTCTTATACTCCCTTGTTTTGGGCGTTTCTTGTTTCCATCCGCGATTTGTTACCTCCTGTTTTCCTTTATCTATACACATGTCTATCTCCTCCTTGCTTGAAGTGCACTTGCATGATCTTGTTTATCTCGTCAACTTTACCCATTTTCTCTTTCGCACATCATGCCCCATTATCTTTCTCTCCATTTACCTGATCCTGCATTGCGTCTTTCATTTTCTTCATTTCCTTGACGATTTCGCACCTGGTCTTGGTCCCTTTCTTCACTACCTGCCCTTCCCTTCTTCTGCACTTGCACCCATCGCCTCACCTACGCACCGTTCCACTCTCGCATCCATCTTCTTTGCCGTCTACTTCATCTGCCTCTTTCCGTTTCCCACTCAGCCTCCCCTACTCATCGCCCACTCTCACCCTCGTCACTTGATCCATCTTTGGTTCCTCCTCCGTCTCGTGTGCACGCCACTTTCGGGTCATCTTCTCCTTCCGATTTTGTTCTTCACGTGTGCCTCCTTCGCATTTGGTCTATACTTATTGAATGTTACCCTGCCTCTTTTTTGGAATTTTGCTCCATCTTCTTCTGCTGTTCGTCGCCACATCTTTCTTTTCTCTTTCTCGTCACTGAATTCACACGCATCTCTACTACGACTGTCATTTTATCACCTCCGCTGGCTTCTCTCTCGTGCCCCGTTCTCTTCTCTTTTCTGTCTTCTTCAATCGACTCCACGTTCCGGAATTCTTCGGTCGGATATCGGTGGTTGCTTGTGGACCTTTTTTCCTTTGCGCCCATTGGTGGGTTTCGTTTTTGGTCTGCTCGCTCTGCCCGGGGTCGGAGTGCGCTGGTTTGTGGAGAGCGGAGGCATGACTTTTGCTCGGGAGATCTACGTTACATCTTTTCGGTGGTCTATTGCTTTCGCTTTGGTTATTGCACACTCCGCTTCTTTTCTTTGCTTTTGCCTAATTATATATATAATATTATTAACATATATTATAGTAGGTAGCTGTTAAATGAAACGAAATCAGTTTTTGTAAAGTGACAGATAAAATTAAAGAGGTTTGGTGAGAATTAGATGCAGTATTTTAATGTTAAGCATTAACACGTGGATAAAAATTGAAATAAAAACACAGATACAACGCCATGAATTTTTAAATTAAAGAGAAGGGAAACTTTGGCTAAAAAATTTATAAATTTCTAAATATCATTCATACTAAAGAATAAATATTTTAAGTTTAAATAATATTCTATTAATAAAAAACTAGACAGAAATTAAATTAAAAAAATTCGCGAATGTGAAAAAAAGAAGGAAAACAAAAGAAAAAAAGAATTGTAGGAAAGGTTAAAAAGTTGATTAAAAATAATAAAAGAAAAAATAAAGACATAAAAATATATGTGTGTGAATGAGTGTTTGATGTAGATGAAGATTTTTGAAAAACGAAAAGAGGAGACAGATGGAAAACTTTTTGGAAAAAGGATTATTGTATAATGTTTAAAATGAAATATTGATGTGAAAATAGGTAAATGTCCAGTATTGTAAATTTACGATTTATTAAGTTGGTTTGTTTATCATAATTGTTTTTGTATAGATTTATTTTTCGAAGGAAGTGACTATAATTAATATAATTGTTGTATATAGAAAGTATATTATTATATTTAGTGTTTGTATAGAAAATAACAAGAAAGCTAGGTAATGTATAATATGAAATCAAAGTTATTAGAATAAAACTTATAGTATATTTCTGCAAATGTGGGTTTTTAATAAAAAATGAATGTGGTAAAGATGAAAATATATTTGGAATTTTTTAATTAAAAAT
>LBNU01034409.1:25984-55866 GCA_014162995.1 Artemisia annua | reverse complement strand
TTTTTTTTAATCTTATCTTATTATATAAAAGATTTGGCAATAGCTAATTGAAAACATAAAAGCATCAATACCTAAGCTTGCTCGTCATACATTTGAAAGAAACTAAGAAAGTATGTACAAATATATATTAAAAAAATAATAATAAATGGTAATTTTTTTTCACAAATATGCATTGTTACGTTGTGAGTTAACAATTCGTCGAAATAATACTCTTTTTGTCCCATAATAAGTGTTCAGTTCTATATCGCAAAAAGTTTTTGAAAATTTCACTAATTACATTCTTCACAAATCAAATATCATATCTACCCACTAAAATTTACTTTTACTGGTTGAAACATAAAATAGTCGCTTATTATTATGGACATACCAAAGTAGCAATATACACACACAAAAGGAGTAAATAATAATAACTTTCTTATTTTAACAACAAATAACCTACAAGTTAAGCAAGTAAAAGAAATAAATTAAAAATCCAAGATTTATTATTTATTAACCGGTCCAAGGTTGTCAGCGTAACGCGGGGTTTACAATTGACTCTTGAAACAACAAAACCCAAACACAACACACAAACACTGTTTCATCTTTGTGCCGAACAACCACCGTCACACGGTGGCGCTCCGTTACTCACCACCCACTCATCCCACCGCCTTGTCGGTGACTAACCCCTTTCTTTAATTGGTAAATGCTATTTAATCTCTTTATTTAAAATGCTTCTTTATGTATTTTGGGTTTTATGCATTTTTATCATTGTATAAGTTTCTGGTAGTTATTAGATTGTGGAAGTTAAATTTAATGTTTTTGTTTTAGGTTTTAAGGTTTTATTACTTTTGATGATATGATTTTTGTTGGGTTTTTGAAAAAAATGTGAAATCTTGACCCGTATCGCGCGAGACTGGGGTTTCTAAGCAGGGGCGGAGCCAGAAANTATGCCTCGGTGTTGGGATGAAAGTGACATACTTTTAGGTGATTAACAAGTGTGTTGTAAACTTGTTGGGCATGTGGGTAGGAAGCAAGATTGTAGAATGTTTGAGGGATAGTAATTTTTTTTTTTTTTTTTCACGACTCTATGAGTCTTTGTAGATGGCGAAAGCTAGACGCTTATTTAGTTCTAGAAAGAATAATTTTTTGATTTGTTGATATTTGTTCAGGTATTTGAGTTTGTAGCTGTACCAAGATGGCACTGCCAGAGACGGATGTTGGTGGAGGGATTGAGGATGGTCAAATTGAAAGTAATGGTTTTCTAAAAGCAACCGAGCCGTCTTTAGGTGTTAGCAACTCTACAACATCTGCTAGTCCGATAGTAAATGGTTACGAGGGGAATGATGCACTTGGTTATGCTAACATTCTTCGCTCAAGAAACAAATTTGTGGAAGCTCTTGGTATATATGAAAGTGTGTTAGAGAGAGATAGCGGAAATGTTGAGGCTCATATTGGCAAGGGAATTTGCCTGCAGATGCAAAATATGGGAAGACAGGCTTTTGAAAGTTTCTCTGAAGCGGTCAAGCTGGATCCTCAAAATGCATGTGCGCTCACGCATTGTGGTATCTTGTATAAGGATGAAGGTCGATTGGTGGAGTCTGCTGAGGTATGGCTTGCTCTTAATAAGATACTATTACTAAGATGTCACTGTGTTTAAATAATTTTATATGTGGTTAAAAGCTTATGTTCAGTCTTTCATGATTTTTTGACAAGTCTTTCTTTTGCACGTAATGGACTTGTCTTGTGTTATCTAGGAGACAAATCAAACGCCTGATTGCAACATTATGCTGTACATGTCAAATACATTTATTTGTGACCATCTAGGACTTACTCATGTGACAGATGGGGCATCCATGTTTTCATCTGTATCTACTTGTTTATGCTTTTTTAAGTCAACTGATATATCTTGCTGATTTTGTGAGAGAGCCAGCTGTGTAGCTCAAGTTGAGATTATTAGAAAGTAATATATCTTTTAGAACCAACTTCTTGAGATATCATGGTTGATTGACGGCATACCGGATTTATAGGTGTATGATTACTGATTAGATTGTTTATGTGTTGCCCTATAAGCAATCTTCAGATGTACCCCTGGTCTTCAGTCACACTACAGAACACATACGGGAATCTAAGCCTATTTTTGTGATCATTGGAAATGTCTTTTTGAAAAATACTGCTCTTTATTCTTTGATTGGGAATTTTATTTGATATGGTTGTATTTTTTGTAAAATGCTGCTCCCTTTTAATAATATATTTTTAGACATATTGTTATCACATGATGTAGGTCTAGAAAATAGTTATGACTGTATAATATAGTAACGGGTTCAAAATTTCATAAACGGAAGATTGATACACCCAACATTGATATACCCAAGTTTTAACATATAGTAATGGTAATCATACTTTATTAGCGACCAATGAGCTTCAGTCATAAGGTATTTTGTGCTGATATTCAGTTATTGACAGTGAAAGTTAAATGGTCGCTGCCACTTACCCATGAGTTGTATTTTTTCTAATCTGTTATTATATAGTGAAAGTGTGAAACACTTATTTTGTATATATAATACTTAGATTTATAAATTTGCAAGGTGGAAAAGGAAGATTGAAACCTGATTTGTTGAGTGACAACATCCTTTTGTAAATCTTATATATAAAACCGCCTTTCTCTGGGATCATGTACAAGTGCATGCCTTTATGGTTTGAAGTTCTTTTTTGTCAAATCAAGCTTCCTTAGCCTATGTCTGTCCCATGGGTCTGACACATCCCTCTTTATATAAATCATATCATGAATCGTACTTGTACAATATAGTTGGTTCACTTCATATAGTACTGGACATCTGTTCCTAATTAAGTTTGCTATACACTCTTGCAGTCATACCGAAAGGCTTTGGAGGCAGATCCATCATATAAGCCAGCAGCAGAATGTCTGTCTATTGTACTAACAGACATTGGAACCAGTTTGAAGCTTGCTGGAAACACCCAAGAGGGAATTCAGAAGTATTATGATGCTATCAAGATCGACCCTCACTATGCTGTAATTTCATGTTCTTTATGCAATTTGATAAGGTTCATTCCATTTGGTGCATTCTCAATGCTGACCTTGTTTTTTTTTCCTGGGCAGCCTGCATATTACAACCTGGGAGTCGTATATTCGGAAATGATGCAATATGATACAGCACTTAGTTGCTATGAAAAGGCTGCTTTGGAAAGGCCGATGTATGCTGAAGCATATTGTAACATGGGTGTGATCTATAAAAATCGTGGAGATCTGGAGTCAGCTATTGCTTGTTATGAGAGGTTATGAATGTTTATTTATTATCGCACAGTGGGTAGCCATTGTTTCTGTTATGCTAAGTGGCTGTGTATATTGTTTGATTTTCCAGGTCTCTGGCCGTGTCACCGAACTTCGAGATTGCTAAGAATAACATGGCAATCGCTTTAACAGATTTGGGCACAAAGGTAACTATTGTATCCTTTTTTTTTTTTTCCTCACACTTAATCACTCAGTCACTCAATGGCTTGTAAAACATTCTTTTAACAACTTAAAAAATGACATTGGAAGATGGATGGACCATAAGTTTTAGTGAATGATTTTTGGTGACATCTCATGCTTCTATCCTTTAGCTTTTCTTGATTAATCTTTTGTACCTGTGTAATCTTATCAGGTCAAATTGGAGGGAGATATTAACCAAGGTGTGGCATATTACAAAAGAGCTCTGTACTATAACTGGCATTATGCGGATGCCATGTACAATCTCGGGGTAGCTTATGGTGAAATGCTAAAGTTTGAAATGGTAATGCTGATGAATTTTCTTTGTGTCTTTTACCTATTATTCATGTTAATCCATTCTTATTATCTTTCACTTACTTTATAATAGAAATACTTTCAGTCATCTGTAAGTGCCTTTGTGTTATGTTTATACGGCGATAGTTCTTAATAATCTCTTTTTTTGATGTAAACCATTTATTTCCATTGCCGAAGCAATAAAAATTTAGTAAACTTCTGTCTCTTTGCAGGCAATTGTGTTCTATGAACTTGCTTTCCACTTCAATCCACATTGTGCGGAAGCATGCAATAATCTTGGAGTTATATATAAAGACAGAGACAATCTAGATAAAGCCGTGGAGTGTTATCAGGTTATTCCTCTAAGTCTCTAACAACTGCAACTATACTTGTCACATTTTTTTATACATGCTAATCAAATAATAGATATTTTTGTTACTTTCTTGAAGTTGGCATTGTCCATTAAACCCAATTTCTCTCAGTCGCTGAACAACCTTGGAGTAGTCTACACAGTGCAGGTACATATTGGTTTATTAATATTTAACAAGATGATATCCTTCAGTTGTTAGTTGACTGCAAACTCATAAAAAAACAAAAAAAACAGGGTAAAATGGATGCTGCTTCAAGTATGATAGAGAAAGCAATTGTGGCAAATCCCACTTATGCTGAAGCTTACAATAACTTAGGTTCATTCCTCTCCCAATCCTTGTCTATTTTTATATATGTCTTATGTGCATCCCTTTGTCTTATACGTATTATGTTATCAATTATACAAATTTTCACTTGTAGGGGTTCTTTACAGAGATGCCGGGAGTATATCTTTGGCCATTGAAGCATATGAGCAGTGTCTTAAGATAGACCCTGATTCTCGCAACGCGGGCCAGGTATAAATTATATGCTTGTGATGACTCGCTAATTCACAGTTCATATAGGTTTATTAGGTAATCTTGTCAATTCTTTAACTAAAAAGTAGACAAGAAGTATACATGCCACCTTGATGGGGATGAAGACAAATCTTAGAAAACCCAACCTAAATGAGAATTCTATTCTGGGCGCAACGTGAAGGCAATATAAACCTGATTTGATCTGAAACTATAGTCCATTACTTATTGGTCAAATTTGTACGTATGATCACCAATCATCATATAGATTAACAGATGGTACAATCTTGTTTAATAGATGTCTTAACACACACACGTTTGAATTTTATAGCAGTACATTAAGAAGCAAATTTACAATCTATACATTAGTGCCCTAATGCTTTTTTCAAATATAAGGAATAGCTAGCCAGTGCATATATTTCGAGTTCTATGATTGAGGATTAGTTTTGGCACTTTGAATAGGGTAGGCTAAATATACTCATACACATCATCAACTCTGTAGTAACAAACCAAAGTGAACAGAAGAGCCAGTGTAATTTCTTAAAATTGAAAAAATGTTGTGTTTAAAAGATTATGATTGCTACCAAATTAAAAAAGGGACCATATTATGAACTAACTGTCTATTTGATAGACAAAGCTTAAAAATCGTTAGTCGTAAATCAATGCTGAGTTACCTTGATTAAAGATATTTATAATAAACTCAACAGTTTAGCAGCCACTATAGTCCACTTTTGTTTTAGGTTTATTTCATTTAAGTTATTACAGTTGTTAAATATAATCCAGTGGTTAAATAATTCCTAAGGGAAGCACACAAAATCGTTTAAGCTCAAATGTTGACGTGGATAAGCTGAGTCTGGAGAGAATGAGGGAGCAATTTATAATAAACTCAACACATAGTGCGAAAAAATGGAGTTTATTGGAATGTTGTAAATATAGAAGGTTATGCGCTATTTAAACGTCTAAAGTCAGGGCTTTCATCATTTTCAACTAACTAGAGATCTTGTTATTTTGGTACACGTTAATTTATATTATATACTTGAATGCATTGTTTTGTGGATTGCGTCTGAATCAACCTAATAAGTAAAGATGATTTGAGATTTAATCTCTTTTTCTGGGGAAGTTTTAGAGATTTCTTTATCTCATAGACGAGCTTCATTCGTTATTGTTCTAACATCTGTATAATGATTATCTGTTGCAGAATCGATTACTCGCGATGAACTACATTAATGAGGGAACAGATGATAAGCTATTTGAAGCTCACAGGTGCTTTTAACTACCACATTTGTGAATTCATACAAGTTTTCTCTTGAATTATTCTGATTACTGTGTGGATTTCAACTAGTGAAACCTATAAATTATATGTTGGTTCATTCCTTAAAATAACATAAAATCAGGAATTGTTTTGTTCTGCATCATTAGCCATGTTGTCTGATGCTAAGGCCTTGTTTGTGTTCTTTTTTTAAACCTACTGTGTGCTTGCAGGGACTGGGGACTACGCTTCATGAGATTATATCCTCAATATACTTCATGGGACAATTCAAGAGAACCAGAAAGACCGCTTGTTATTGGATACGTTTCTCCTGATTATTTTACACACTCTGTATCGTATTTCATTGAAGCGCCTCTTATTTATCACGACTATGTTAACTACAAAGTAGTTGTTTACTCGGCAGTTGTTAAGGTAAGTATTTGTTTTTACATGCCATATATGCTTCTTATATTTTTATTTATGAGAAGGTAACAGCGAAATCACTCTCTTTACGTTTTGCAGGCTGATGCAAAAACTATGAAGTTCAAAGACAGAGTTTTGAAAAGAGGTGGCATGTGGAGAGATATCTATGGACTTGAAGAGAAGAAGGTTGCAAGTATTGTTCGAGAAGATAAAGTTGATATTTTGGTGGAACTTACTGGTCATACGGCTAATAATAAGCTGGGAATGATGGCTTGCCGTCCTGCACCTCTTCAGGTATGCTTTTGGTAATGAATAACATCATAAAAACAAGATATTTGTAGGTTCACTCCGTTAATCATTATCTGAAAAATCGTGCTTCTCTACATTGTTAGTAATTTTTAGCTATAGGCCAGGTGTTCTTGTTAAGTATCACTCTATTCATATTACCAGTGACCTACAAGTTATATCCGAACAAAAAAACTCTGAGAATTACATCAACAAGATGTGGTTGAAGCAAATACTAAAAACATGTTGCTTACACTTTTTGGCTTCGTTTGCTGATAGGTGACTTGGATTGGCTACCCAAATACTACTGGTTTGCCTACAATTGACTATCGAATCACTGATGCCATGGCTGACCCTCCTGATACAAAGCAGAAGTACAAACTTTAGTGTTTTCATTTATTTTCTCATGATCTTGTATAACAAGCTTTTGTTAATATGGATAATGTTAATGGAACTATTGTTTTACTGGCAGGCATGTCGAGGACCTTGTTCGGCTACCCGACTGCTTTCTTTGTTATACACCGTCTCCTGAGGCAGGCCCTGCATCTCCGGCACCTGCCCTTTCTAATGGCTTTATTACATTTGGCAGCTTCAACAATTTAGCAAAGGTATAAATTTGAGCATTTATGTATATCTAGAGGTGGCAAGGTGGACAGGTTGGGTTTCGGGCCAATGGGTTTGAGTTGAAAAAGGTCAATTTCAGTACGCGCTGAGACGGTCTGGTTTGGCTGGCCAACAGACATCGTTTCTGCCCAATTTCTATTTTTTAGATATTAAGGTGTTATATATAATAATAAAAACCAATAGTGTTGTGAGAGTTATCTGAGTCTTTAGCTATATGATTTGGGATGTATGCGTTAATCGTAGATTTTGTGCAACTTTCAATCTGCATGACCTGTTCCCCTGTAGCTACATTTTTTGTTTGACCAGTCTAAGTTAAAACAAGATCCTTGTTGATCCATTTATAAGCATCAGTGTCGAAATGACCACCTTAAGTATTTTCATAATTCCATTGAGAAATAGTGGGATTCTTGACTTGTGAAAATCTTTTTCTATCAGATTACACCGAAAGTGCTTCAAGTTTGGGCGAAAATTTTATGCGCGGTTCCAAACTCTAGGCTCATTGTGAAGTGCAAGCCTTTCTGCTGTGATAGTGTAAGGCAGAGATTTCTCTCTACATTGGAGCAGTTGGGTTTAGAATCACTACGTGTTGACCTTTTGCCTTTGATTCTACTCAATCATGATCACATGCAAGCATATTCTCTTATGGACATTAGGTAAACCCATCATCTTCACATCAGTCATTCATTTTATTTTGTACTTTTGTCTACAATCTGTTCTAATATTTAATATTTGCTTGGTGTATAGCTTGGATACTTTTCCATATGCAGGAACTACAACCACATGTGAATCCCTTTATATGGGAGTTCCATGTGTCACCATGGGTGGTTCTGTACACGCACATAACGTTGGTGTCAGTCTTCTAAGTGCAGTTGGTAAGATGTCTTGATGCCATATTCTGATACTTTTAACACAATTTAGGCTCTTAAACTTGTAAATAACTAATTATGTTACTCTATATTGTAGGATTAGAACACCTGGTTGCCAAGACTGAAGATGAGTATATCCGTTTGGCAATACAATTGGCATCCGATGTTACAGCGCTGTCAAACCTAAGAATGGATCTTCGGAACCTAATGGCTAATTCTCCTCTATGCAATGGATCAAAATTCATTAATGGGTTGGAGTCAGCTTATCGGGATATGTGGCGAGGGTACTGTAAAGGTAACATTCCATCTTTAAAGCGAATGGAGATGCTCCAGAATCAGAATCAGACGCCACAAATTACCTCCTTGCTCTCTAAAGATGACCCATTTGGATCAATTAAGGAAAATGGATTTAGTTTAGGTCCCCCACGTTTGTTAACTTCTGGTGCGATTGAAGAAAACGGCAGTCAGGCAAACCAATCTTCAAGCTCGGTTCAATCAACATGATGGACCAGTCAACATGATGTTTAGGATTAAAGAGTCGTATACATTGAGGCATACACAATATCTATAGTAGTCTAGACCGTTTCTGTATTCCCTTGCGGGAAGAAAGCCTTTTGTATCATATTTTAGGGCCGAGCTTCTGCTGAAAGGCCTTATTAGAGAATGTTGTGTAGTGGCCGGTTGGTTTGCCATTTACTTAGATGTAGAAAATTAGAACAGTGATACAAGGCAGGTAATGATGAACTGTGTCGTGTTTCTTAGCATTACTGCTCACAATTATATGGATATAAGGCGTGTAAAATTCATTGTCTTGGTTTTAATTGAATACGGTTGTGTAATCTTTGCGTATGAGCTCTTGCTAATATCAAGATTTACGCGAGTAATGACTTGCATGCTGCAGGGTTTAGTGGTTGGAACCCCTTCAGTGGTCACTGGGTTGAAACCGGTTAATCTGGAAGGATATTATATCCAGAATAGATGGAACCAGATATTTAACTAATGGTTTGTTTTAAACTGATATGTGAATCAAATAAATATGCGTTATATTTAACTTTCAAGATCATAAACGACGTTAAAATTGATGCATGACCTTCTTCAAAAGATTTCATTCGTTATATTCCATTTCTTTAACATTTGTTAGAGACAAAAAAAAAAAAAAAAAAAAAAAAAAAAAAAAACACCGATTTCTAAAATAGACCAGTGCGACTGACCGATTGTACGACTTTACAAATATTTGACATGTGTTCTATTATTTACTAACAAATTACAAGGGGTTAGTTGGTTGGTTTTGTAAGCTACCCTTAAATTGTTACAACTTTTATTCGACTGACGGCTATTGTACTTTTGTGCGTCCAAATTTTGTCTTTTACTAAAAAAGCTAAAAGAAAATTAAAAATTGATTTATTTTGTTTTTCTTTTAAAGACAAGATTTGATAGCGCGAAAGTCCAATAGCCATCGGTCAAAAAAAAAAAAAAAAAAAAACCAACCACTATTACTTTTCAAAATAATAAATGGACAAGTACTAAAATATTAATGGAGTCGCACAGTCAGCCAGTCACACTTATGTATTTTGAAAATTGATATTATTTCTTTGCTAGAAAGTGAGCCATGGCTTCACTTTGAGCTATTTTAAGGTCGGTCACTATGGTGGGTCTACCACCATCACCATGTCATCTTATGCGCGAACCTAGAAAAGGTCCTTAACTGTGAGCCAAGACCCAATTTTTTGCACTCATTTGGTGGTGCAGACCACCGAACTGTTTCCAATGTTTTGTGTGAGTGTGTTTTAGTGGGGTACGTTTTATTTTTGTTCGATTTAAGGATTTTTTTTTATGAGGTTTGCGCATGAAATAGCATGATGATAGTGGTAGACCACCCAAATTAGTGCCTCGCCTAAGATTCCTTAGACGTTCTTATTTAGTGATTAACCCATTTAACAATATGGTGACGTTCTTATTCCGTGATTTAAGATTCATTCGACCCTGATTATGTTCATTATCTCTATTCCAAACTTGAATGAACTGAAATATGAAGAAACTAACACAAACATGAATATTGAGGATGTCCAGTTGTCCACAAACAAATTACTCTTGTAAATATATAGTCACTCAAGTAAAAACATTTCCAATAAAAATTAGATTTATTTTAAACGAAAATAGATATTTTGAAACTTTTTTCTTGTTGGAGTAATTTCTTTCTTGCCATTCTCAACTTTTTTTCACTATCAATGCAAATAATTTAAAATTTAAGGATTATTTATGTAAGTAAAATCAAATAAGAACAACGAGTATGCTTTTTGGTAAAGGAGAAGGACGAAACATGTAGGGTGCGTTTAGTTGGGAAAAAATTTCTCTTGTTTTCTATCTCTAATTTGGTAAAAATTTGGAAGAAAAATTTATCTCTACAAAATACTTAAAAGTATAGAAAACGCGTTTAGTTGATGTTTGTATTTTCTATTTTGAAGAAGAGGAAGGAGGTTGTGGGTTACAAAGGAAAACAACTAAAACTTGTTTTGTAGTTTTCCTTGTTAAATAAGAAAATAGGTGATTTTGTGTTTTGCAAAATATTTTGATCGAATAACCCCTAATTTTTTCAAAAATCTTTATTCCGGCCACCGGTCCACAAACTCACATGAAAATCAACTTTCGTGAATAATCGGTTCAGGGTTTTACTTTAGGGTTCTTGAGTCATCCCAAAAACCCCAAAATCCAAAACCTTCATTTCACATCTCACAAAAAATGTTGAAATCCACCCTCATTCACCACAAAAACCAAACATTCACACTAACCTTTTTCAAAACATCACTCCCCAATCGTACCTTAACAACAACAACAACATCCTTAAACCCAAATCCAAACACAAACACAATCCAATACCCAACAGACAATTTCACAATCTCATACTTAATAAACTCATGTAAATTCCCTTTAGAAAAAGCCATCTCAGCTTCTAAATACTTAAATTTCAAAACTCCAAATAAACCAGATTCTGTCATTCAGTTTTTCAAAACCCAAGGATTCTCCGATACCCAAATATCGCAACTTATTCGTAAATTCCCCGTTGCATTGTCGTGTAACCCCGAAAAAAATCTGTTGCCTAAGTTTAAGTTCTTAAGCTCTATCGGGTTATCTGATACGGATATTGTGAAACTGTTGGTAGCTAGGCCGAAAAGCTTAGGTAGGAGTTTGGATAACCATATAGTACCTAGTGTTGAGTTGTTGAATAGTTTGTTGCAGTCGAATGAGCGTACTTTGATTGCGATTAGGAGGTGTGCTTGGGTTTTGGATTGGGATTTTCAGTCGAATTTGATACTGAATATGGAGGTTTTGAGAGATGTAGGTGTGCCCGGTGATAAGATGTTGTATATGTTGACGTATCAGCCGAGGGATTTTTTGGTTAGTGGTGAGGTGTTTAGGAAAGCGGTTGAGGAAGTTGTTGGGATGGGGTTTGATCCGAGTAAGACGCATTTTATGTTGGCGGTTCATGCTATAAGGTCGATGAGTAAGGGGACGTGGGATAAGAAGATTGAGACGTATGAGAAATGGGGGTGGAGGAAGGAGGAGGTTTTGTTAGCGTTTAGGAGTGATCCGTGGTGTATGATGAAATCTGAGGAGAAGATTGATACGGTTATGGAGTTTCTTGTGAATAAGATGGGAGTTGAGTTGTCGGTTGTTGTGAAGAATTCTGTTTTGATTTCGTTGAGTATGGAGAAAAGGATTGTTCCGAGAAGTTTGGTTTATGAGTATTGTATGGATAAGAAGTTGATTGATAAGAATCAAGTTGGGCTTTGTGGGTGGTTGAAATGTCCTGAAACTTACTTTGTTAAGAGATTGGAGAGGTATGATAAATACGTTCCGGGTGTTTTGGAATTTTATCGGGAAAAGATGGATCAAAAGAGTTTGGTATGATCTGGTTACGTGGTGATCGTTATTTGGTTACATTGGTCAAGTATTTTGCTGATAATAATGAGATATGATTTTGTGATTATCTTTAGACCATAAATTAGCTTATGGCGCTATACCTTAGTGACATGTTGATATCATTTTTGTTTTCTAACATTTCTAGTTCATATTTTGCTTTAAGGATCACCATAACGATTGTTGTTCTTGGGTGATCTTGTTGTAAGATTCTGCACTATAAACTATAAAGCCCCCGGCATTAGCTATTTATGATTTTGTGGTTATTTGTTTTTGGCTTCTGGTTTCCGTTGCTATTTTTCATCTATTGATTTTAATGAATGCACATTCTTCCCTCTATTTAGATTAGTGTTGTTTTTACTTGATCGTCATGGAGGATAATGCTAATGGACTCGGTGTTTAGTTTTCGCTATACAACATTATCTGGCAGGACACAATAGACCCTTCACCCCATTGCACCATTTAGGGTCAATTAGTTGAGACTTGCAAAAAGCTATCCATCATCTGGTGTATAGGGAAGCAGATATGTTTTATTTTTTTCAAACATTTTACTTGAAGTTTTATTCTGCAAGACTATTTCCTAAAGGCTTGCACCGATTGACATAAGTGCTTATTTAAGCAACTCCACTCATCCCTGATTAAGGGAGTCGTTTATGATTCGAGAGTTCTACTTTTTTGCTAATGCGGGCCGACTGGCATTCAAGTTTTTATAGTAGATAAAATGAGAGAGAGAGAGAGAGAGAGAGAGAGAGAGAGAGAGAGACTAATGCAATGAGACTAATGCAATTTTCTTCCAAAACTTTATATGTAATTTTCTTCCAAAACTTACAATATATTCTCGAGTATCACTTAAGAAAAAGTTTGGTTTACGACTATTGTGTGGATAAGAGGTTGATTGATAAGGATCATGTTGGGCTTTGTTGGTGGTTGAAATGTCCTGAAACTTAGGGGGCGTTTGTTTCAGGAAGTTGAAATTCTAGAAATTTAAATTGTGAGCAACTTCAAATATTGAGATATTAAAATTCCAAACTTTAAAATATTGGCACATGTTTGGTTAGGAGAAATTCACAGTATTTTAAAGTTTATTTATTTATGTTTGGTCTAGTGTGGCCCCACGCTAACTTTGTAATGTTGTGTGTTTGTTGTCCTTTCTAGCAAGTGTGACCCTAGTATTAAAATTGAATTTAACATATACTCCATCCGTCCATATTAAATGTCATGTTTGACTTTTCAAAGTCTTTCTTTCTCAACTTTAACCTTAAATATTTGTGTTTGTGTAATATGATACTTGATACAAAATATATGAATGAATTAAGTATTAAATGTATTTTCATTGCGTATAATTTTTATCAAATACTATATAACACAATCAAAAATATTTAAAGTCAAAGTTGATAAAAAAAAACTTAAAAAGTCAAACATGGACATTTAATATGGGACGGAGGGAGTAAAATGGTATATTGCTCTATTGTGGCCCCACGTTCTCAAGTAAATTGAAAATACCCACTTGTTGGAAGCAATCTCATTTCCCTTCTTTGGCAACTTTTTGGAATTTTAATTATCTCCATTTAACATATCAAACACAAACTTCAAGGCATCTTAATTTCAAATTCCTTGAAATCCCCCTCATTTACTTGAACCAAACAGCCCCTTACTTTGTTAAGAGATTGTAAAGGTATGATAAATACGTTACGGGTGTTTTGGATTTTATTGGGAAAAGATGGATCAAAAGAATTTGGTAATTTGATCTGGTTACGTGGTGATCGTTAATTGGTTACACAGTCAAGTATATTGCTGATAATAATGAGATAGTTATGATTTTATGATTATCTTCAGACCATAAATACGACAGCCTGCTTCAGCATTGTAATACGACAGCCTGCTTCAGTATTTTGCTATTTTTCATCTATTGTAATATGTACTGAAGCAGGTGATCGTTAATTGGTTACACAGTCAAAATACTTGAAGTTTTATTCTGCAAGACTATTTCATAAAGACTTGCACCGATTGACATAAGTGCTGATTAAGCAACTCCACTCATCCTTGATTAAGGGAGTCGTCTGTGATTCGACGGTTATACCTTTTTGCTAATGCGGGCCGACTGGGATTCAAGTTTTTATAGTAGATAAAATAAAGGAAAGGGTATGAAAGGGGAAAAAAAGAAAAGAAAGAAAGGGAAGTGCTATTTTTAAGAGATGGGAAGGGAGGTGAGGCTAATGTAATTTTCTTCCAAAACTTACTAGTATCATTTAAGGATGAAAATAAAGAAATGAAAAGAAACAGAAAAAATTGTGTTCTTGAGTAGCAAATGTTACAAAAATTGGCCGAATCGGTCGATTAATTGCCAATTAATCGTTAATCGGTCATGCACCTTGTTGATTTTTGAAAATCGGTGGAAAAATCGGCCTAGGCTAAAGAATCCGAAAAAATCAGTAAAAAATCGGCCGAATCGACCAAAATTCGGCTGAATCGGCAAAAAATGGGCCGAATCGATCAAATTTTAAAAAATAAAAATTTAGGCATTCTACTTAATTTGGGGATCGTTTATTTTATGTATAACGCACAATGAGCCTCATAATTAGAATTGGAGCCTTTTATTGAGGTGTGGAAATATAGTAGGCTTGGAATCAGTTAAGATCTTTATTTTGCTCTCTAGAAATACCCAAAACATGCAGGAAATGCCAATCCGATTAATCACCGATTAATCCCGCCTTGGCCGATTAATCGCTGCAGGGTGGTCGATCGCCCGACTACCGATTCACGATTTTTGCAACATTGTGAGTAGCACTTAAGGAGGAAAAAAAAGTAAAAAATGGTGTGATTCGGTTGATTTTTAAAGTAAAGTGTTTCTTCCAAAAAATAAGGGCCGAAAATGTTTTCTTCCATTTACTTTACTTTTCTTTACTAAAAAAACCTTAAGAACACAGTGTTAATAAGCCGTGCAATCCGTTATACACTAACGTTCTAGGCAAAATGAACCTATAACATTACCTATAATGGTTATAGATGCACCGTCACTTTGTGTTATAGGGTTTTCGCCAAGTCTTTAACGAGCGCTAGGTATTTTCTTTTCTTTTTTTTTTTTCCTTTTTTTTGTGTATAATAAATAAATACATGGGTCCAGTGTGCCCCATAACTTAACTTGGGTTATTAATGTTATAGGGTAAAACTTGACGAGCATAATGATCTACTCTATTCACATAATTAATCATATAAAGTGACGAGCATTCATTTTTTTCAACGCGTTCACATAGTTTATTCAGTGGATTAATTCTTGGTTTTAAGTTTATTTATTATTAGGTTTTGTGTTATATTTGAACATAAAAATGCGGTGATTGGATAAGCAGTTTTGTTAGTGTGTTGGTATAGGAATTAGGAGATAGGAGTTAAAAAAACTTTATTTGAGTGAATTGGATATTTTGTTGTAAAGTATTTGACACAAACTTTGTGTTAATAAAATTTGTGTCAAATAAAACTTTGTGTCAAATACTGTGTATAAAAAATACTTTTAATCAAAGTACTTGACACAAACTTTTTAAGACTAAATTATGCATTTTCAATAAATTGTGTTTTTCGTTTACAAGTTATTTGTTAAATTACATTTTTTGTTTAAAGAATAATTTATTTTCAAAGTCAAAGTTTTTTAGTTTTACAGGGTTTTTAAAATCCAAGTCTTTATAAAATAATGATACATTTTATTTAAAATGCATAATTTAAATTGACATAATAGTTAAACTAAAAGAAATTTATTGTATAGTATAGATATGTTACATGTTAAGTGTAAAACGAAGCTGCTTTCAAGACAAAGTATTTAGTTATACTTGATTTTTTTTGCGAGTATTTTAAAACACGTCATGTTCTCGAATTTAACTCCGCAACATTTTTAAACTTGATGAATTTACTAAAGTTTACGGTATTTGATCGTGATTGGTTGGAGTGGTGAATACGATTCTCGATATACTGATTTATATACGAGTTGTGAGTGGTGAATATACTGATTGGTTGAAGTGGTGAATACACTATACTAATTTATATACATGAACTAGTAAACAAGTTAGATATAAATCAAATCATACCATTAATATGTGTAAGACTTGCCATTTATTGTAAAAGAGAGAGAGAAAAAAAAAATAATCAAAAAATAAAAAGGAGTAACACAACACCAGGATACAAAAAAAGTTAACTCTCACAAATNTATTTATTAGGGGTGTATCGCTAACACAACCTTTTTTAGTGTATAAAACTGACGTGGTGGGTGAATAACCCGCCTATAACACCAAATGCACATTGCTCTCTTGAAAACATGCTAGTTTAAATTTATCTTCTCGTGTTTCTTTCTTTTCAATTTCATAACACACCGGTTTAACAAAAATTCAGAATGTTAAAACCTTAATGACTTTTTTTGTAACAAATCAAGCTTCGACAGTGATATAAATTGACATTTTTTTCTAATGTAAAGATTTGGGCTTACTTATAATGACATCTGTGTAGCTTCTTTCTTGAACTTGATTCAGCTTGTTCTACGTACTTGATGTTATCCAATATGTGACCACTCCTATCCTTTTTGTCTAATGTCTAGACAATGATGTTTGTAATACAAAAAAGAATATATGAGAATTATAAGAGACTACAATTAATATGGACAAAAGCAGTGACCCAACATCTAGTGGTACATAATGATGTATGAGTGAAACAAATTAAGATAAAGAGGACAAGAAATCGTAAGGCCCATGATCAACTTATTCGAAAGGGACATTACAGTTTGTTACCTAGTCAATGAAAATGGAGTGTAAGTTGAAATGATAACAAACAACTTCTCTTTGCAGCAACCTTTCACTATATTTGCTATTGAGCTCTAGCAATTGAACTTGTACCTGTGTTGTAGCTTGTAACAAACCAAGCACATGTTGCCCAATAACTTAAGATCTCAACTTAACATAATGAAAAAAGTCATTAGTAGTTAAGTTTACAACTTGAGACTATAATACGACTTACATGTTACTCTCCATCTATATGAGATATGTTGTTACGTAGTTGCATACCTCCTCACATCCAAGGCACCAAGAATCACTACCCTAGAGATGCGTACTCTTTGTAACGCATAGAGGTTAGCCAAATAACGTTGGGTATCCGCTGAAAAATCGTAATAGTTGTTAGTGGCACAACTTGATTCTAATTATTGGTTCACAATTCTTACTCTATTAGTGTTGTACTAGTGGGGGTATAAATACTATGAAGTTTATCCCATAATCATAATAGTAAGTCTAATATAGCCACCACCAAATGGCCTAGTGCTAAGGTCCTTGGCTAGTGGTAAGTCTAGCGGAGATGGACGAATGTTCAAATTGGCTCAAAATAAGGTAGTCCTTTCCTGAAAATGTTAGCAACTGGGAACGCGAAGGGACATGCAATGCACGAACAATACCTGCAACAACCTGATCCCGAACAAAATGAATATCTATCTCAATATGTTCCGTTGGTTGATGGTGAATGAGATTAAGATAAACCACCCTAACATTATCAAAATAAAAGCAAAGTAGTCGTACACAACGCAAAGTGAAGCTCGCTAAGTAACTTTCGCAACCAGGCACTCTTGGCAACTGCATTGGTAACACCACGATACTCTGTCTCGGCACTAGAGCGAGAGAGACTAAAATGATGCTCGGAGGACCCAAGACAACAAATTGTTGCAAAAATAAAAATAAATAAATAAATAATAAAAATATATAATATCCATAATAGACCGCTGAGTATAAGGGTAGCTCGCCCAAATCAATATCAAGCAACCAATGACACAGGGGACGACGAGTACATCTAAAGACCGTGATCAATAATGTCAAAACACAGCGAAGAACCGCTTGAGAGCTACGAGATGTGTTGAACTGCATACGATAAATCGGGTCTAGTATAAGAGAGGCACTGAAGATCAACAAGACTCCGATAAAGAGTCGAGTGTGAAACAGGGCGCACCCGGTTTGGTTTATGTGTTTTCCCATGTAAAATTATTGTTTTCTCATACTCTAGGGGGTGTTTCTTTTTATTTATTAGCTAAGAGAAGTATGGGTCCAATATAGGACCCACTTCTATTTAAGCCACTTAATGGGGAGAGTCTCATAAATTTTGGCTTGTGGATCTAGACCAACTAACAAAAATTGTGGGTCCCATTTAAAAAATTAATACTATTAAATTGATAGGTCTCACTATCCCTCCCCATTAAGTAAAAAAGAAACACCCCTTAGGTCTCGTACAATATAAATACAAAAGAAATCATAAAAAATGGGCTAGACCTGAACAAATAATAAACCGAACCAAGCTTTAAGCTAATAAGCATAATGCTAATATCCATTAACAAATACGGGTTGCACAATAATAATAAACTTTCACAAGTACTTAAACTTTAAAGAGAAAGACAATCAAATATTTATCATGAGTTTATGTGAGAATTTTCAATAGTAAACTACTAAATGATATCTTAAATGAGTCATTCTTATATGTAAGATTTTTTGAATTTATTTTAATATCACATTAACCTATTCTTTCATTACAACGTAAACGTGTCAAGTATGAAGCTAAGTGTGCGGCTACTGGATATGTGTTTCTCCCTTTTTGTTCTCTTCTTTGAAGGAATTAAAGAACGATGTGGTTGCATTGCTGAAGTGGATACGAAAGTTCTCCATGACCCAAGAGATTGAGGCATGGGCTGTCCACATCTTTAACATAATTACTTTTGCCGCTGTTAAATAAGTTGAGGCAGAAATGGTATCTCGACTTCCCACAAATTTTTTATAATTTTTTTGAGTTTTTAATAAAATGGTTAATAACAACAATAACAACAGCAACAACAACAACAACAACAACAACAACAACAACAACAACTAGAGCATGCGGTAACGTGACCCCAGGTTAAAACTTAACGCACTGCCACGTTAGCGCCACATCAGCTTTTATCTTTTAACCTTAACTCTTGACTTTCCACCCCGGTAGCATAACTCACCTATCTCACCTTAATTCACCTCCACCTCAATTAGTATTTTCAATTTCAACCCCGTTAGATGGGGGTAGGATGATTTTTATTTTTTTTATTTTATTTTTTTTAGCCAACTTCCAAACTTAACGCACGTTAAGGTTTTAACGCACCACACTTAACCTTCTCTTAACTTTCATGCCCGGTAAGGTAACTCACCCATTTTTTTTTTGCAAAGTTAACATTTAACGCAGGGGTCACGTTACCTTACCCCCTGCTCTTAGTAGTAGTAGGAGCAACAACTACAAAAACAATACTAGTAACCAACGAATTTTTTGAAATGATAGACATAATTTAGAGGGTATTTTGTAAACTTAATAAAAACTACAGAAATTTATCGTTTTACACTTAAGTCAATAATTTTTTTTATTTTTATTTATTTATTTTTAAGTTCAAAACTTTTACAAAAATAAATCTACATAATGATGTAACAAGTAAATTTGTAGATAAAAATAAGAGAAAGAATTAAAATAGAAAAAAGATAATCCTATAAACTAGGTATAATACCCGTGCACGCACGGGGTTTTGACATAAATTTTAATTATAATGTTTTTTTCTTTGAGTAATTGTTAATTTAAAGTAAATGTGCTAAAAGCCGAACCTTTATACTACCCCCATCTCAAAATAAGTGTCCAGTTTGAATTTTCAGAGTCAAATTGATTCAACTTTAACCTTAACTATTTTCGTTGATGTTATATATGAATCAAATTCAAATTCAAAAGAATAGTGTTACAATGGCTTGTTTAATGATTCAGATTCTATTAGAAGGCACATAAGTTACTTTGCAACGCATAATCTTTTTTCAAGTGTGATATATAAGCATCCCCCACATCATATGAAGAAGGGAAGTGACTGGCACATTTTCAATTTTTTATTAGGACGCACATTATGCAATAGTAATAGTTGTACTTTTAGTTGTTTAAACCTGCTTTAACTGCTCTTGTACCGTGAGGGTTCGCCGATAAAAAACAAAAAGTGTGTCATCCTTCCCTATGGAAAGAAGCAACACTCCATTATGGCTCCAATCAAAGAGTTTGCATCCAATACCTACGAAGATTATGGAAACATGTCAACCACTGAGCAACGATTAGGTGACCCCTAATTAATTAGTTTAAATTAAAGTACAGCAAAAAGCACTAAGTAGAACTATTTATTACGATAAACTCCAGTTTACAACTTTAATTGATGAGGGAGATTCTTACTGAAATCACTCAATATCCATAACTCTTCACTATCTTATTCGTATGTGATATAGAAACATAATGTTGCGATTAAAAGTTTAACTTTTTGAGTAAGATTGAAGACAAACCTAAAAACTCTATAGTTCTGCTCTACCTAATGGAGTCATGCTTACTCTTGTCCAACAATTGTGTCAGGAGAATTTACTCGCGCGGTTTGATGTTGGGTTGCATAGATGTTTTTGTGTTTGAACTCTGGATTATTTTGTTTTTGTCCTTGATGTTAGTAGAGCTATGTAAAGTAAACATAACCAGGATCAGTTTCTGACGTAGATACGTTTTCAAGAACGAAGGCATGGCATTATTAAAAAATAAACATACAAAAAGGCAATACCCAATCACCATTTATTATGCAGAGACGCTATAAAATCAAACTTCAACATAATATACCATTAATCAATCAAATTTCACAACTTTATCCAATCTTAAACAATACAAAAGACCCCACAAAAGAAAAACTTCAACAATAAACATTACAAGTCCAAATTTAACCAACTTTATCAGCTAAACCAACACCTAAAAGAGTCATTGTTAAAAAACAAGAAAAAAAGAGCTTAACATTAAACCTAACTCTCAGTCATAATACATTTTAAGCTTAAACATACGACAACTTTAATACATTTTTGTTACGGTTTTATACGTTTTATTATTATTCGAATTAATCTTAGAGTCTCCTCCAAAATCGGTTTGATTTGGCAAGGGTATGATTTGATTCGGGGTTATGAGAAGATGGATGCGATTGTTATCTCTCAATAGAATATTTGGGATGTTCATGAATATAAACAATTAACAATTTGTTAATCACTGACATACTTTATATCCATGAATATACAATCTCATTGAATTGAAAGAACGAATTGTTTAGGTTTTTCATGTGGGGTATAGAAGGAGATGAGGGACGTCGAAGGGAAAAAAATAATTCTATTTGTGATAGATTATGTCCTCGGTTCTTATCTTTTATAAAAGGTTTAACCTATATTGATCTCCCGTCAGTCTATTTAAAATTAACCCCTCGCCATATCACTATCAAGTTATCTTTGTTCTCACAAGATTGACCACTTTTTGTTTTTGTATACAGATATTGTTTGCTTAGTGAAACGATAACTAATAAATAACATTGTTTGACAAAAAATTGAAGGCCCAGTTTCTGACCTTTTTACTATAACCTAATCATATTGCTTGATTTTAGCCTACGTGGCAGAGCGCTGTGATGGTTATAAAGTTGTAATAAGAACATTTAAGTAATCAAATATTCTGTATATATAACTTTTATTTACCCCTGACATAGATGTGTGAGGATGGTGTTGTTGTTTAAATTTTATTTAAAATTCAACCACTAATGTTTTATTAATTACCTCCTCTTTTTTTAAGTTTTTATTTTCATAAATTTGACACATATATTTTTATATGCATTTTTTCTCAACTAAATTCTCCATTAAATTTATTAAAGTTTGACCAAAATTAATTCAATTTTGACTTTTTATTGACCAATCATATTGCTCGATTTCGCCTATGTGTCAAAATCGAGCTCTCCTATTGGTCCAATTTTTTTTTCTCATAAGATTGTTTTGTCAAAAACTCCGAAAAGATGTAATTCTTTTATTATATTATATAAAAGATTACGTGATGTTTTTTGTGTGACATCTTTTTTGTAAAACTAATCTTAGTTAAAAATTAAAAAAACCATTTTAAAATAACCAAATCCTCAAAATTCAAATACAAAAATTAGAAGATATAAAATATAAAGACTTTTGGACCCAATAGAAAATAAAATAAAAAATAAAAAAAAAGACGTAAGTATCGTCTTTCTTCTTATCTGTGTCCGTAAAACCCCAAAAATATCACACACACACACAATCATTGAAACCCTAATTCCCAATAACCTCCATCAATTCATTTTCTAGGGTTTTAACTTAACAAAAAATAAAAATAAAAAAAGAAGATCTGTAAAATGGTAGTAGTAAATATTTATAAAACTAGGGTTTGAAGAAAAGAAAAAGAAAAAGAATGGTGAAGGTGTCAAGAGTGCATCTACCGTCAGAGATACCAATTGTTGGTTGTGAGATTTTGCCTTACGTCATTCTAGATAACAACAACAATAACAATCTTGATGTTCCTGAATCTAACCCTCTTGATGGTTGTTTCTTGAAATATAAATGGTTAGTTTTTCTTTTTTTAATTCATTATTTAGGGGGTGTTTGGATTAGCTTATTTATCTCGCTTATGGGCTTTTTATTTGAACATGGAAAAAGCTCGTAAGCCCACTCTTTAGAGCTTTATTAACTTGGGCTTATTGGCCGTAGCCAATAAGCTGAAGATGATAACGTCATAAGCTCCAAAGAGTGAGCTTATCGGCTTTTCCATATTCAAATAAGCCCATAAGCCAGATAAATAAGCTAACCCAAACACCCCCTTTGTTTTACCACTTAATTGCTTGAGTTTAGTATTTTGCGCTATATACGTATTTGATTATAATTATGATTATAGTCTTTTTACTAGGGTAAATGAAATGTATAATTATATGAAAATGTATTTGACTTGTCACATTTTCGAGTGTTATGTAGCCAACTATTTTTTTTGCTATTGTATACCTAAACTTTTGAATTTTGATATTTTTGTGTATTTTGTGACCATTTTGCCCCTACATTTTTTAACCAATCTATTAAAAGGCAAAGGGTAATTGGTGGTTACATATGAACAAAATGCATACAAAGGTCGAAATTCATAAGTTTAGGTATACATTAGCAAAAAATAAAGTTGACTACACAACACTCCAAAAAGTGTCGAGTTAAATACATATTTAGGTTATTATCCCTAAATGAAATGACACAAGTGTTCTATATTACACATACACTTGATGGAGGTCTCATTAGATGCATTCTCCCTACCCTCGGGTCCCCATACCCCATTCTCGCGGGATTGTGTATTGTTGTTGTTGTACGCTTATATAATCTCCTTGAAATTGTAAAATTCTTCTTTCTTGTTATCGAACTTGTAAACTTTTGAAATGTGTTACATCTTTCCGTTTTTTGTTGGTTGATTACACATTTCAGTTTGTTAATTATACATTGTTGTTGTTTGATGACTGAATACTAAAAGTTGGGATTTTATCGGTAATTTGCAAGTGTAGGCCACTTCTTTAGACGTGGTAGTTGGTGCTAAATGTGTGTGTATGATTATTAACTATAGGTTGGGTGTGGGGGTCTGTTAACTGTAATACCTAACAATCGAGGCAACAACATTTTAATGTTACAGATATGCATTTCTGTATCATTCTCATTAGGGTTTGATTTAATGTTGTTGGGAGTGAAGTATATCTTATTTTTCTGAATATTTGAACTTATTGTTTATTGTGATAATCGGGGCAAGAGTAATGATAGGCAGAGCTTGTAACTTAAGGTGATATTGCAAGAGGATGGATATTAGGATACATAGAAAGTGATTGTGATTAGAAGTATGCGTTTTTTTTCTTCTGGAAACGATCTACTTTTGTGGTGTTGTAGGATCTCTGGGAGAATATTTGGTTTGCTTTTGATTTTGAAAAACAGTGACTGTACAATGGGGTCTGTTGCTGAGTTAAAGGTGACTGTAAGAACAAACGAACATTAATGATTAGGGCAGTGTAGGGATCATCCTTTCAGTTGAAGGATATTTATGCTAAAAGTTTACTCGTTATTTTGTTGACATATTGAGTCAGAGAAATATGCAGGTTCATGACATATTGAGTTAGAGAAATAGCACGGTTTAATATAATCTGTAATGGTACTGTAGGCACTAGTCAAGAAGGGATGATTCTGACTGAAATATGCAGGTTCATGATGCCATGATGTTTTTATCTGTATATCTTAGTTGGGTTTTAGGAGGATGAGACACTGACTGTATACATGTAAGGTTTGTAGCCGACAGGTGCATAGGAATTACCTTTGTTTTGTTCCAGTTACGTGTGCACAACTTTTTGATTGGCAGAAATAATTGTCTGGACTCTTGATGGTTGTGTACTCTAATCTGTTTGGGCTCAATTTGATTTTGCGTTTTTGATTAATTTATAAGATGTGTTAGGCGCCCTTGCTGTTTTAGGACCATTTCTTAAGATGTACCGTTGAATACCCAGTTAGCAACTACTTGTGTGGTGGAACTTTGAATCTATACCACAAGATATATACAACTTTACCAGTGATGTCACATGGCCTTAGTTATTGAACTCAGATGTGTTGCTCCATATATTAATGATTACTGATTTTTTCTAATTCTCTCTGATATTGTAGGTATCGCATACAAAGTGATAAGAAAGTTGCTATCTGCAGTGTGCATCCATCCGAACAAGCCACTTTGCAGTGCTTAGGCTGTGTAAAAGCCAAAATACCTGTCAATAAAAGCTACCATTGCACTCCAAAATGTTTTTCTGATGCATGGCAACACCATCGTGTTCTACATGAGCGTGCTGCTAGTGCTGTTAATGAAAATGGAAATGAAGAGGAGGATATATACGGACGATTCAATAATAATGCAACATCTGGGGTGAACAATGCAAGTGTGCAAAATGGTACAACACCGATATATCCTGCTACTGTTACACAGAGAAATGGTGGTGAAACTTGGTTTGAAGTTGGACGATCCAAAACATACACACCCACTGCAGATGATATTGGACATGTTCTTAAATTTGAATGTTTTGTGGTAGATTCGGAGACAAAATCGGTTGTTGGACCTACTAAAACTATATTAACATCTCGTGTGATTCCCGCTCCATCACCAACTCCACGACGATTGATTCCAGTTACCAATGCTGATGTGGCAGGCCACTTAGATACATCTTCAGGAACTTTTACAGTGCTTTCATATAATGTTTTATGCGATTCATATGCTACCAGTGATTTGTACGGTTATTGCCCTTCGTGGGCCCTCTCTTGGTCTTACCGCAGACAGAACTTGCTAAGAGAAATTGTTGGCTACCTTGCAGACGTTGTTTGTCTTCAAGAAGTATGGACTATTTTGTATATCCATACAGCAAATTCTTTGTTTTTGTCAAGGATCTGATAAGGTTGACTATGATTGTTTTTCCATTACAGGTTCAAAGTGATCATTTTGAGGAATTTTTTTCGCCCGAGCTGGACAAACATGGATATCAGGCTCTGTTTAAGAGGAAGACTGCTGAGGTTTACAATGGCAGTAATCAAACGATTGATGGATGTGCTACCTTTTTCCGCAGAGATAGATTCTCACATGTGAAAAAATATGAGGTATGTAGGTTACCTAATTTAATCAATTGTGCATTAGTACTTAATCTTCTAATGGAACATAAGATTGCTGCATGCACAGGTTGAGTTTAACAAAGCTGCACAATCTTTAACCGATGCTTTGGTTCCTAATGCTCAGAAGAAAACAGCTTTAAATCGATTAGTCAAGGTAGCTTTAATTCGTTAACCAATACTTTGTGTTTTTGCTTGGGTTGTGTGTCATTTCTGATGAAAACCTTCTGGTTCTCAATAGGATAATGTTGCACTAATTGCTGTTCTAGAAGCAAAATTCAGTAACCAAGGTGTTGATAATCATGGAAAGCGGCAACTTGTTTGTGTGGTAAGATCTACGATACATACTTCAAATATGCACATTCACTTAATAGAAATATAGGTTATACAAGTCAATGCATGAGAAACAGTCGGGTGAAAAGTTGTGCAAATTTGTGAAATACTAAGCAAGGCTTTTAAAGTTACCCACTTCGTTTTCGTTTTAATTATCCATTTTTTTTGTGTTTGGAGTGTAGGCAAATACACACGTGAATGTTCAGCATGAGCTGAAGGACGTCAAACTATGGCAGGTTCTCCCCTCTCTCCATTATCTTTCTTTGTATTTGCTCCCCTTGTTAATTTTCAATACGACTAATTTTGTATTACTAATAATGATATTTACAAAATGTGTTTGGTTTGCAAATGCTGAAGGTTCACACACTGCTAAAAGGATTGGAAAAGATAGCTGCCAGTGCAGATATACCAATGTTGGTCTGTGGTGACTTTAATTCAGTTCCAGGAAGGCGAGTGATGTACTTTTTGTGAAAATGAAAACATTATTACTATACTATCTTTATTGACGCATATAATTTAAATCTAAATTGCAGTGCTCCTCATGCACTTCTTGCAATTGGGAAAGTTGACCCAATGCATCCAGATTTAGCTGTAGACCCTCTTGGAATCTTGCGACCTGCCACCAAACTGACTCATACTCTTCCTTTGGTAATTTATTCACCTAACTTTTTGTTTGGCATTCCATAGAAATCATGCGCTTTTTTTTAGAAGTCTAATTTTTATATTTTTATGCAGGTAAGCGCGTACTCGTCTTTTGCTAGAATCGGTGCTGGTCTTGGTACGTATGAGCAACAGAAAAGGAGAGTGGACCCTAATACAAATGAACCCTTGTTTACAAATTGCACAAGAGACTTCATTGGCACCCTTGATTACATATTTTACTCGGGTATATACTATATATTTACTTGTTTGTCCTATTACGTGGTGCCCTTTAAGTTATTTAATTAATCAGTTATGTTTGTAAGGATAGGATCATACCTCCATCTTGTTTTTGATACCATCTTCAAACTTCTTAGAGTTCTTAATAGCTGTTCTTGAAAGTGGAGATCGGGATCTTGACTATTCTGGAATTTGATCAATTGTTGAAAAGAATACGGGGTCATTGGTTTTGCCGCTTGAAACTGATTTTGTAAATTTACCATGATTTGCGTCTCAATAATTAGTTTTTATTCGTATTTGGATGAACAGATTCTGCTTATGATATCTGATTTATCAGGGGTCATTTAGCTAGTTTCAACTAGCTGCAGTTAACTGATTGTTAAAGGGTTAAGTTAGCTGCCTAATCAGCCCTCTCTTTAGCCTAGTTTGAGTGACTTTGCTTCGATATCACAAGATTTATCTCCACTTTTCACAACAAAAAAAGTTTTTTGGTCATATTTATATTACGGATATATGTAAATTGTCAGGATTTGCCAAACACCCAAACTAGATATCTGATTATTACAACTTCAAATGGCAATACCACAACCAAACACTACCTCTTCAAACCTGCTTTACAACTGATTATCTGATTTTGATGTTTTGGAACGACATGATCACTTTCAAAACACATCTCCAAATCCATCCTCCTACTAGGACTTTCATTGCAGTGAGATTTTGTTTGTATGGTTTCAGCGGATACTTTGACAGTGGAATCATTGTTGGAGCTTTTGGACGAGGATAGTTTAAGGAAAGATACAGCACTTCCTTCTCCAGAGTGGTCGTCAGATCACATTGCTCTCTTAGCCGAATTTCGATGCAAGCCTCGTACTAGACGTTGACGATCCATTTTAGGCAAGCACCTTTATGTCAAATCTGTTTAATATAAAGCGTAAATATTTGAGTTGTGTTATTATTCGATTAAATTAAACAAGTCATGCATCTTCATGGTGTCATTCTCTAATTTTTTTGCAGATCAGTTTGAGAGGCTAATAATGACGAAAAACGTAAAGGGAAACCAACGGACACACAATGTAAGTGAAAACTGTGAAAAAGTAGATCAGTAGCCTTTGTAGGGAATTTGTGCAATGATCTACGATTCTGTATCATGCTACCTTAGTACCTTTGACTCAGGGAAATCCATCATATTCAGTTCAGTTCCGTTTTTTGTTTTGTTTTGAGTAGAAATATAATATCAGCAGCATTATATAGTCACGACGCCCATGAGTTGAAGCTTTCTCATGGAGCAAGTGATGGTGGGGGGAAAATAGAGGATGGCAGGATTAGAGACAATTTTTGTTTGTTACTATTCAAATCGGTTGACATACGAAGAATTGAATACAAAAGTTCAAGGACATTTTGTTCAGTGTTCTTGTTTTACAGTGGTTCTATTGTGGACATTGTTCACTATTTCTTTTCTTTTGTTGCATTATATCCCTTTTTTTTTTGGAGAATTCCGTAAGACGAATTACTTGACTAGTGAGTATTGATTCTTGCATTAGCCAATTGCTGACGATACTGATTTTGGTTGTCCTTACTACTGCTTTATTTTTCATTGTTGCAAAAGAGTGTTCTAGATTTGCTGCAGTCTGCAGAAATTATCTAGACAATGTAAATAACTGAAAACTTGGTTCATTTTTGTTTTCATTTGTTTAAGACGTCTAATTTACAGAATCTTCTTTTGCACTTTGATTGAAAGTGATTCAACTTCTGCACTTGGGTAATGAGAAGGAAAATAACTAGTAAATTATATGATTAACAATTGTATTGTGATATAGCGTCTAATAATGAATTCTTTGTCATTTAATGATTGTATAATTCTTCTTACATCAACACTACATCAAAAAACATATCATGGGACTATGGGACACATATGAGTGTTACACTCATTGGGAAATTATAAACCAGACCGACAAGATTGTTAGATTCGTTCAAGAAAGCAATTGGCATGATCACCTGAAAAACACAGAACTCGTGACTTTACATACATGCGATCTCTGAGCTCCAAAACCGCCTGTTTTTAGCCAGTTGCACTTATGGGGATCGGTATCTCAACAAAAGTTAACATATTTTGGTTCTTGTATCTCTGGATTGAAGTCAACATGTCCAATCACTCAAACCTTGTCTTGCTTGCTGGTCACATATTCAATGGGGTCAAGAGTCTGAGGCTGCTGGTTTTGGGTTGAGAAGTGGTTGCAACGCCTTGACCACAATCGTCATATTTGGCCGAAAATCCGCCTCATATTGGATACAAAGTGCTGCAACTGCTGCCAACTGAAATAGAAAACACATTTTGGTGTTATTTTGTCTCCACATTTTCACTATAGGTGATTGGGCGAGCCGGTACCCTCAAAACTCAGAAACCTCATTTGTCATTTTTTTAATGAACATATTTTATAGTAATATTATCAAAAGGAAAATGATATTTATTCCTAACTTTTATGCCTAAAATCCTCAATATGTGACCCGCTCCCCCATACCCCGCTCCGGCGGGATTGGGTATGTTGTTGTTGAGTTTTATCATTGGGTTGTGATTGTAGGTCTCATTTACCAAGTGAAAATCAAGGTTAAACCACAAAATGGAGAGCAAAATGAAGAGGTGTAGATATGAATTGGACCTTAGCAACTGCCTTTGGAGGGTAATCATTGTTTAAGTTGGGATCAACACATTGCTTTACTTTGTCCTCGCTTAATCTTGGGGTTGCCTGTTAACACAAAAATCATAAGCAGTATGAGTGTGCATATGTTTTTGAGTCAATTTCATACTACAATTATCCCACAAAAGAAGTTCAGGGTTCCTGTTTTCATTGTGAAGTCAAGCTGATAGTTTTCACATTCAAATTACCTTCAGTAAAAAATTATTCTTATCTAAAGGTCTAAACATTTTATGGTGTTAAAAGATTTATTGTTTTGGTAACTTGAAGTTAATAGAGTGACTAATTCGATACTTAAAATACAAATATTTTTTTTCCCTCCCCAAAAGGTTCTAAATCAGCGAAGAAACCCAACTCCGTACATCCGTAGGTGTATACTGATCCTTCCCCGAGGACGAATCCCAAGCAATGTTCAACTATTTCCTAGGAACCGGGGGGGGGGGGGGGGGGGGGGGGTCTT